>JASIRB010001220.1:0-37523 GCA_030323885.1 Branchipolynoe longqiensis
TACGCATTTATATATTGTATTAGGAGTAGCAATATTTATCGTTAACGTACTCTATTTAAGTGGAGCACGTGTCGACCATAGGCTAAGCCTCTTTACTGTACACATATTTGATTACGCGTTTGAATATTGTAGGTGATCTCAATATTTTACTGTTATGTATTATAATAAAATACATTATTAATTATAGGCCTAGCCTATTCACGCTGGGGATTACTTTCCCCTTAATCGACAGTAAGCTCTTCCTGGAGCTCGGTTGAGTGGGGCTCGCAGGCAGGCGGTGATCCGGCCCTTGGTTCCGGGATTTCGTCGGTATCCATATTTACCGAACATACTGTTATATCGGAGATCGCATCCGAATACTCTCCCTCCTCGTCGGAGGTAAAAATCAGCGGAGTTTCGCTGAGGGGGGCGGGCCCTCCAGGAGTTACCGGTAAGGTGAACGGTGACAACTGTTCGAGGTCGTCGTGCTCTGGTGCTAACAACGGCGTCGTGATACGTGAAGCCGGCGCCAAATGCGCGCAGTCACGTGCGGTCTGTTCGTTAAAAACTTTGCAGGAATCTGCAAAACTACTCAGCGACGACTCGACATTAACGGGGGATACAATGGGATCCCTCGGAGGTGAACGTGGCGGTGGGGCCACGACTTCCGCCATCATAGGTGGAAGCGGCACGATTTCCGCCCTCGCGGGTGGAAGCGGTACGATTTCCTCACTTAAAGGTGGGGACGGTACAATATCCACACTCATAGATGGGTGTGGACTCAGGGTAGGCGGCAGCAAATCTGGGCTTGCCACGGCTGATCTCCCCTTAGGCTTGTCGGTTTTCCCCTTATGGGAAACCATGGGGGGCGCGTTTTGTGTACGCGGAACGTAGGGTCCCAAGGGCTTGACTGTGGCGCTCCCCGGGATCCATTTTAATTGAGCAGCTGGCGCAGCAGAGGAAGTAGATTCCTCTGCCACATTCGCTGAATGGTCTCCAGAAGCAGAGACCCGCGCAGTTTCCGTACTGCCAGTGAAGTACGGACGGAGGACGGACTGTGGGACGCCGGAAAAATCCAACGTCTCAAAAGAGCCATCCCACTGCAGGGCGGATACGCCGAACCTGAAGTTGAACTTCATGTTCATCTCCTCCCATTGGTGGAGCTGTCGATCATAATGATCCATCATAAAACGGTAACGATCGTCGGCCGCCTTGACTTGGGCTTTCGCCTCTGCCTTAGTATTCTCAATCTCCTTTTGAGAAGTTTCCCACATCGTCTGCGCGCAAGTCACTTTGACTGCGTCCAGACGATTTACCCAGAAAGTGGACATAGAACTTACCATATTCATGAAAAAGTCCATTGTCTCAATTGACTCCGGGCCGGAGTCCCGCGCGAGGACCTCATGGACGGAAGGCGGTAAGCAATTATAACGCTCTATAAGGCGCTTCTTTGCAGCCGGGATAAATCCGGCTGGAATGGAGCGTCTGTACTAGTGGATGGCTGCGCGTCGGTTGAAGCCGCGGAAGATATTTTTCTCTTTCCCACCCCCCCCTAAAGTGGATATACAGAAGCGACATTCCAAATTTGGGTTGTCGGCTGTGGATATCCATTGTTACAGTTGTTGTTCATGTTATTATTCTCGCTACGAAATAAAACAGAAGAAGAGTTTTCCGGCCAGCAGCAACGGCCCCCAAGTACGTTCGCATCGCTAGAAGTCCGCCCAGGAGTCTTTTTGTGGGGCTTGATCCAGACAGGTCGGGGGTGTAAAATAGAGCAGTGCTTGTATTAGTTTGATCGTGACACCTCCGACATTTCATTGTTATACGCGGAAGCGTCGAAAAAAAAAAAAAAAAAAAACACAACCCCAACAACAAACAAACACACCAAAGTCCCGAGCGACCGACTACAGCGCCACATATGTTAATGTTAAGCAGGCTCACGGCTGACCTCCTATATGCCTTTATTAGGAGGATTGTTGCATTTTATTAGTCTGTCATTATATTCCCACAGATGGAGTAAGTAACTGCATAAGGCCTACTTAGGCTTAAGGCCCTTAATTACATATAAAGCAATCGAATATCAGGTTTTCTATAGCGGTTAATCCACAATAATACTGGAGGATAGTAAAGAATGCAAGGAACGTCTCAGTCCACCTTCACAAGAGCTCACGACTTTATTCTTACCATAACTAACAAGGATACCAGCGAAATATGCATACCTATTTAAGGCGCTACTAACTCCCTTTTCCTCCCGTGTGATTTGATTACCTTGGTTTTAGAATTTAGATAAGAAAAAGACCGAATATCGGCTGAAAATGACAGAGCGCGAATAAACACGTCTGCCGGGTCAGGCCCCGAACGCCCGACCTCCTTTCGTTGCTTAGCTAGTCGCTAAGCAACGCTTTACCCCCGCGAACCGTCGCGTGCACATGCGGAAGCAAATTGCGCGCCCGTTGGACGAGTGCGCAAATTGCTCAAGGCGAGTAGACACGCCCACTTCACTAGCAATGCCAAGCGCCATGCTAAGCAGTGACAAGAATCAATTTGGTAAGTTATTAGTTTGACTCTGGCAAGATTCAAATTCCCGACCTTTCGCATGGAAAGCCTGCGCTCTTACCGATTCAGCCACCGCGTCCGGTGGGTTTGAAAGGAGGTGTGTCTACCCCCCTCCCCCCCCCCACACACACACACACTTCCGTCCATGTCACAAATGTGCAGGACGCATATTGCGTGTCAATTCTATGTAATTTGACAACCCGATGTCTCATACTCGTGTAGCATGTACATTCTTTCCCCATGACCTTTTGAAATGTTAGCTCAAAGTTGCACAATCCATTGATTTGTTTACAAGGCTTTCATGATTCAATTAATAGTTCAATCTATAAGGTTCACAATTATAGCCTACTCTATATTAGTTCTCAATAGTTTGATTAATAATTGACTAACGTTGGATATACATGGGGGGGGGGGTCAAGAAGGCAGAATAATTTCTAAATGCACACCAGCCGAAGCCAAGTTCAAAATGCAACCTAGGCCAGTGACTTTTTAAGTCTTAGCAGCGAGCAAAAAAACCCTCAATGACATAATGATTGGGTTACTAATATCTAAGTCTGATATATAGGGTCAAATCTAGATCGATGTTTTGGTTTTGAAAATATAATAGTTTCATCAGATCATGCCCCTTTAAGACGTGAGGTGCGAGAATGGCGTGACAACTGGAACACCGGTAGGTGGTGGTTGGAGCAGTGTGCGAGTGAGAGCGCACTGCCCGACTGGTGCACTACTCACCTACAATCCGCGCACACAAGAGCACACGCCATCATGGCCGTCTAAAGAATATATAAGGCCCCCCCCCCACCCTGGGCAAAGCACTGCCACCCTAACCTCCCCGCCCCTTCGCCCCCAACACTAATGGATTTTAAGGCCGAGACTAATATAGAAACTACTAACACCCAAAACCGCAAAGGTTGGCCCGAGAAAGATCAGGTAAAGACTCCTGAGTGCGGGACCAGACCAATCCAGTATCACAGCTGTCCAGCGTTGAAAACAAGCACCCTCACGGGAGCTTATACGTTATGGGCAGAATAAAAAACTTGTCACAACAACAACAAAAAAGAAAAAAAAGATCCGACATTAATTTTTCATACAAGGGCCCGATTTCGCATTAACGCAACTGCTATTTAATAATATCAGCCTCGTTATTTTCTCAAATTGAATTTCGGGGACCTTAAAATTGTGGGGTCTCCAGATAACTGCTCAGTGTGTCCATGTGAATTGTGATACGACGGCACTGCCCCTACACCTGTTTGCACCACTCCACTCCGCGTATTAAGTCAATGGAATAGCAGCTGTCACTGCTGAAGCTAGTCTCAGAGTTTTGATGTGCTTGCCAAATTATTTCTGCCTGTTTGCGCTTCAAATATCTCCAAAGGTAATCTTTTAAAATAAGTTACTTCAAACAAAAGTGAAGTAGATTATTACAATCACCATATTGTATTTATCTCAAAAAGTGACAAATTCAAAACCATCGGACTGTGCAACTTTAAAATTGTTTTCCCCCGTATAGTAGTGAATGCATATTACATTAATTAAATAGGATCCGCCAAAGTCATACAAGCCAGCATTTCGTTATGGACGCCAAATTTATTTAGTATTTTGTATTTCACTTCAAATATCTTCAAGGTTAGCAATTCCTAATGGAAGTTATTCCAATGTAGAGTACACAATGACCAATCTATTTATTAAATCGATATTACAGAAGCGCAAAATCCCCTGATTATGCCATGCTAAGGGTAGGTTTGCCTGACAGTGTTGGTACTAAGTCCCTTACAGCCCAGTAGCTTACGTTGGCCCCTATTTTCGACCGTATAGTCATAGTGAACTCTGAAAAGCAGCAGCTGACCAGCCAACCTTTCCCGAGTGAGAGCGCACTGCCCGACTGGTGCACTACTCACCTACAATCCGCGCACACAAGAGCACACGCCATCATGGCCGTCTAAAGAATATATAAGGCCCCCCCCCCACCCTGGGCAAAGCACTGCCACCCTAACCTCCCCGCCCCTTCGCCCCCAACACTAATGGATTTTAAGGCCGAGACTAATATAGAAACTACTAACACCCAAAACCGCAAAGGTTGGCCCGAGAAAGATCAGGTAAAGACTCCTGAGTGCGGGACCAGACCAATCCAGTATCACAGCTGTCCAGCGTTGAAAACAAGCACCCTCACGGGAGCTTATACGTTATGGGCAGAATAAAAAACTTGTCACAACAACAAAAAAAAGAAAAAAAAGATCCAACATTCATTTTTCATACAAGGGCCCGATTTCGCATTAACGCAACTGCTATTTAATAATATCAGCCTCGTTATTTTCTCAAATTGAATTTCGGGGACCTTAAAATTGTGGGGTCTCCAGATAACTGCTCAGTGTGTCCATGTGATACGACGGCACTGCCCCCACACCTGTTTGCACCACTCCACTCCGCGTATTAAGTCAATGGAATAGCAGCTGTCACTGCTGAAGCTAGTGTCAGAGTTTTGATGTGCTTGCCAAATTATTTCTGCCTGTTTGCACTTCAAATATCTCCAAAGGTAATCTTTTAAAATAAGTTACTTCAAACAAAAGTGAAGTAGATTATTACAATCACCATATTGTATTTATCTCAAAAAGTGACAAATTCAAAACCATCGGACTGTGCAACTTTAAAATTGTTTTCCCCCGTATAGTAGTGAATGCATATTACATTAATTAAATAGGATCCGCCAAAGTCATACAAGCCAGCATTTCGTTATGGACGCCAAATTTATTTAGTATTTTGTATTTCACTTCAAATATCTTCAAGGTTAGCAATTCCTAATGGAAGTTATTCCAATGTAGAGTACACAATGACCAATCTATTTATTAAATCGATATTACAGAAGCGCAAAATCCCCTGATTATGCCATGCTAAGGGTAGGTTTGCCTGACAGTGTTGGTACTAAGTCCCTTACAGCCCAGTAGCTTACGTTGGCCCCTATTTTCGACCGTATAGTCATAGTGAACTCTGAAAAGCAGCAGCTGACCAGCCAACCTTTCCACCCCCCCCCCCCCACCACCACCACTGCCCCCAGGCTTCCATCCATATGCTGCGGTCAGCACAGTTCTTCTGATCTATACATCGCTGCACGCCAATACCACACCTTACACCTCACCTTACAGGGAGCAGGGCGTGGCTTTTAAAGGGCTGGGTGGTCCATCTCACACCAGTACTGCTGTGGCTACATCGCATTTACACTGGACATTAATTATCATATGCTAAGTCAGTGGCGATATTAGTGTACAGTAGGAGGACTACGCATGTAGGTGGGCTGTTCAACTCGTCACTAATGCACGTCACCGGACGTGGTGGCCGAATCGGCAGAGTGCAGGCTTCCCATGCGGAAGGTAGGGAGTTCGAATCCCAATCGAGTCAAACCAATCATTTGATACTTGTCGCTACCCAACCTGGCATTCGGCATTAGTAGGATAAGACAAGGACTGGTTAGCACAGTGTCAGGATAATATGACTGTGTGGGATATATGGTCATGGTATCATGGTACCAGTGGCCTGGTCTCCCTGTGAGGCAGCACTATAAAGTTGTCATGGGTGTGCACTGTCTCAAGTTGGTATCCATACTGATATGACAGTTGGTGTTGCTAGGATACAAAACAACAAAAAACTAACTAATGCACATCAGGGTGTGATAGTAATTTTGTATTACATGGCCATGTGATAAAAAGAAAGTACTCTCAATCCTCGCTTAGCAGATTTGTAAAATAACTTAAAATGGCGAAAGAGTACTATGTACTGTGCGCTTTGACTACTTTTGCAGTTCAGATTTAACTACTGCATTGCTATTTCCGTATTTGTTGATAACATTGCTGCCAGCATCTCGCAGTTGATATTGAAAACTTTCTTCTTAAAGTTGCATAGTCCGATGGTTTCAACTTTCTCTCATTTTCTGAGATAAATATATTAGGTTGATCATTGTAATTTATACTTTAGTTTGAAGTGACTTTTATTTTAAATGGCTAACTTTTGAGATATTTTAAGTGCAACACTGCAAACTTAATTTTGGCAAGAATACCCAAAACTCTGACACAATAGGCTTCTGCAGTAATGGGTTCTATTCTATTGCCTCAGTATTTTGTTCTGTGTGGTGACAAATGTGTAATAAGCAAACCAGTATCTAAGTTTGATATATAGAATCAAATCTATATAATTGCTTTGGTTTTGAAAATAAGATTTTTTTTCATCGGACTATGCAGCTTTAAGGTGACCTTCATAAGAATCCTTACTGGCCGACATCTTTGGTAAGGTACAAACACTGGCAGTAGATACATGCTACTCGCCACGTGATATATGGGACTGGCCACGTGATATCTGGGACTGGCCACTTGATATATAGCACTGGCCGCATTATATATGGCACTGTCCACATGATATATAGCACTGGCCACATGATATATGGCACTGGCCGCGTGATATATGGCACTAACCACGTGATATATGGAACTAACCACGTGATATATGGAACTAACCACGTGATATATGGGACTGGTCACGTGACATATGGCACTGGGCACGTGATATGACACTGGCCGCGTGATATATGGCACTGGCTGCGTGATTCATGGCACTGGCCACGTGATTCATGGCACTGGCCACGTGATTCATGGCACTGGCCACGTGATTCATGGCACTGGCCACATGGTTCATGGCACTGGCCACGTGATGTATGGGACTGATCACATGATATATGGGACTGGGGACATGATATATGGCACTGCCCACGTGATATATGGGACTGGCCATGGGATATATGTCACTGGCCACATGATATATGGCACTGGCCGCATGATACATGGGACTGGTCGCATGATATATGGGACTGGGAACGTGATATATGGGACTGGCCATGGGATATATGGGACTAGTCACGTGATACATGATATACAGGAGGGGGTGGGACTGGTCGCGTGATACATGGCCCAGCCACACACTGGCGTTCTGTTTGCCCCACACACTGGCGTTCTGTTTGCCCCACACACTGGCGTTCTGTTTGCCCCACACACTGGCGTTCTGTTTGCCCCACACACTGGCGTTCTGTTTGCCCCACACACTGGCGTTCTGTTTGCCCCACACACTGGCGTTCTGTTTGCCACACACACAAGGCGTGGTCGCTGTTGGCAGATGGGGCCAAGTCTGTTACCCTCTTTCCGCTATATTAGATCCAGGTAAATGGCCATCAAGCACTTGTCCTTGAGCTGGGTGACAACCACCCACCAGGCCGGAACATCGCGACCGCAGCCGGACGACGGCCTCTGATGGATCGCCCGTGGGGGAGAAAACTACATTGTGCCGTTTTTACTTTTGCTTGAGGAGCCTGAGTTTGACCTCATTATTCAACCCGCTGAGAATATTAATAGCCTTCACACCTCGGAGAACATGGAGCCAAGCTGCTTCATTGATTTTTGGACGACGCATTTCGGTTGTATTTTTTTTAAAAGGCCTCTTGTTGAAGGGATCGATTGCTTGGGAGGTGACTGTGGTGGACGGACCAACATCTGTGGTCAGTGGGAGCCGACTGGTGGTGAGGGAGTGCCTATTAACATGGCTAAAGTCCGGTTTATCTAAGTGGTTGCTATGCTCTATATTATGTAAGTACAATGTATATACTCATCCCTCTCAAGGATGGGACGTGGTGGCTAAAATGATCAAAACACTGGCTTCCCCTGGGGGGTATATCTTGAATTGAATCTCTGCAGAGTCAAACTTGTATACAAAATGTATACTTATATTGCTGCATTTTAAGTCCATTTATTAGAACCGGCTAACACTGAAACTTAGGATGTAAGAATGTTTACGTACAGGCAGGTAAGTTGTCGCGTTTCCACTTTAAATCTATCCAAAGTTAGCCATCTTTACTTCAACAGTGGAAATTATAATGACTCATCTACAGGACCCCAACATGGCTGAAACTCAAAACCATCGCACGATCCAATTTTAAAGTAATCCTAGACGCATGGACTGACATAAATCACAATTATGTGCGTGCCACTTTGGTTGCAGTTAATAAAGTAAAAGAACCCATATTGCCAGATGAACATGCTGTGCTGATTTACTAATTAGGTGGGCTTAAACTCAACACAGCCAGTGATATCCCACATGGGACCTGGCTGGGTATACAGTGTCAGCACACATGGGATATCTCAAAATGGCGGCATCCCCCCCCCCCCCAACCCACCTTCAAACACAAGCCCACATCCAATTAAAAGGGTGGATGGCAGGTACACGCTTATGGCATTACGTGGAATTGCCCAACACCAAGTATGCGTCATTAGCTGATGGCCTGCTTTGTTACGATATTCAGCATCCATAACAATGACAATGGTGCAACCTCGCATGCCTGGTATTTCCATAGCCACTGGTTGTGGTATATCACACAATAATGCATGACACCATGCTAAGAATCGTAGCGTTATTGATAATTTACTACTCGTATACATTAGACAAATATGACATAGTAGTACACCTGTATCTATACCTGTCTATGCCATCAGCAAATACCCACAGTGACATGAATTAAATGCATGTGTGACAAAACTCACATCAGCGTATGCATCACTTCATTTTATCATAAATGAGAAAAGTTGGTCTTCCTAGGGTTAAAGTTGCATATTCCGATGGATTTGAGTTTCTGCCATCTACAAAAAGATAAGTATAGTCGATTGATCATTATATACACATAGACCATTATAAAATTTGGTTCAGCCTCGATAGTTGCTGGTTCGCATTCAGTGTAGAGTCAAGTGTGGTTCCTAAGTATTTGTACGAGATCACTTCTCTTAGCACTGCATTGCCTATACAAATACTTTGTTGATATAGGAGCTAACCTAGCCCAACAATTTCAACCAAAAGATGATGTCCAGGAAAACTATAAGGTATGATCTCATAGAAATAACAAAAGAGAAGATTCTTACCAAAGTACAAAGTCTATCACCACTCCAACCTTCAAGCATGAAGGACATCAGTTCAACCTTTATCAAGGGCACTATCATTAATTGATGTTGCCCCCAGTTGTGGTCCCAGCGCGGTCAAACCTAATAACCATTGTCTCCCCAGTAAATATTGTTATTGCCCTGTTTGTTGGCAGCATAAGATTAGTTATCAAAGTTAAAGTTGTTATCTCACCTGCAATGGAATAAAGTATGTATGAATACAACATATAACTACAATTTTTATATGTGAATTGTCAAACTATACCATATGTAAGTCTTGGAATGATTAATATTATGATTTGAGCTAGCTGCTGATGACAATATCAGACTACACATACATATATTGTAAATAACTGTATTGTCACATGGCTGGAAGACCAGTGCCACGGCGCTGACAAAAGACTTTATTCAATGAATAAACTATATTTACGATACCATTAAAATATACATATATACCATTATACGTGCACATATACCATTATCTGTAAGGTTTATGTATATGTATATTTGACAATTTCAGCTTCTAGGATAAAGTCTATAATCTTTAACCAATTTGTCAATTAAATGCTTAGATACAAGTGCCAATAAAAATAACGCCAGAGAGCCAGTCATTGCGTCTAGGGCTACACTTGAGAGACCACAGTGCAGTTTGTGTAAGGTCCTCCATAACACAGCATGCTTTGCTGTATTAAATGGTTCACTAGTGTTGAAGAGCATTCAATTTTGCTATGCAATAAACACGTGATGGCTTTAAAGTTGCATGGTCCGATGAAATATAATTTTGTCAAATTTAAAACAACTACTTACATATATCAAGTGTATTTACTGCTTTCCCAGAATGTTCAAACCACAAACAGAAATACCTACCTATAGCCCTGTTCCAGGATTAGTAGGTCATCTCACACCACGTGGTCATCGCGAGATACCCATCTGGGTCATAGCCACAGGACTTTTGGCAAGCTTGTCGAAATTATTTTGGGTACTTTCAGCTCAGTTCATCAGGACTCAAAATCCCACATCAGGCAGCAACTGCTTGATACTGTGCAATGAAGAACTCAAACTTAAAGCGGCCCCCATTCACGTCAGGGCACGGAGCCCACACACGCGGGCGGCCGGGAGTGCACCACAGGGGCGTGGTCGGACTACCACCGCCCGCCTATCAGGGACCAGGCAGGCCATGCTGGGCCTTAGAACATCGCCTCTCAAAACAGACGCAGTTTCTGAGCAGTCGCGATGCTTTTCTTTTCACGGCCTTGGTGGGGGTTTTCCGTCCCAGTCGCTATTATCGCTGCTTCCCGCATACTTGCTGTTCCACAAGTACACGCACAGGTTCTTCTCGACCAGCGCAACCTCTCCACTGTTCCGCACCACCATCCCCCACCGTTTAACCCTCCCCACTATTTCTACCCCTCTTTCCCTACTGCCACACCCCACCCCGTCTCCTCCCACACCCTCCTTTCTCCCCCACACCCTTCCTCTCCTCTCCTCACCCCTCCGCTCCACCCCCAACGCCCCTTCCTCTCTCAATACCTTTCCTCTCCACTCTGCCTCCTCCCAACTCCCGCCCCCTTCGCTGGTCCTCCCCCCCACAGCCCTCTCCTCCCCCACCCACCCACACCCCTCTCCTCCCCCACCCACCCTTCTCTCCCTCTCCCCTCCCCTTCAAACTTCTCCCCTCTTCCTCCCATCACCATTTCTCCCTCTCCCTCCCTTCACCCTTCTCCCCTCTTCCTCCCCATTCACCCTTCTCCCCTCTTCCTCCCCCTTCACCTTCTCCCCTTTCCTCCCATTCCACCCTTTCCCCTCTTCCCTCCCCCCCCTTCACCCTTCTCCCCTCCTCCACTCTTCACCATTCAACACCCTTCTCCGCTCCGCCCCCTCTTCCTCCCCTTCACCATCTCCCCTCTTCCTCCCCTTCACCCTTCTCCCATCTACTCCCCTTCACCTTCTCCCCTCCCCTCCACCCCCTTCACCCTTCTCCGCTCTTCTTCCCCCCTTTCATCACACACTTCTCCACTCCCCCTCCCCTTCACCTTCTCCACTCTTTCCTCCCCTCACTCTTCCCCCCCTCCCCATTCAACTTTTCCTCCCTCCCACCTTCCCCCTTCTCCCCTCTTACCTCCCCTTCACCCTTCTCCCCTTTCCCACCATTCACCTTCTCCCCCTTCTTCCTCCCCCTTCACCCTTCTCCTCTTTCACCCCCATCACCCTTCTCCCCTCTTCCTCCAACTTCACATTCTCCCCTCTTCCTCCACTTCACCCTTCTCCCCTCTTCCTCCCCCCCCACCCCCCCCCCACCCCCCCCACCCCCCCACCCCACCACCCCCTCACCCTTCTCACACCTTCCCCCCCTCACCCTTCTCACCTCTTCCTACCCCACCCTTCTACGCCTACCTCCCCATTCACCCTTCTCCCCCTCCTCCCACACTCACCCTTCTCCCCTCTTCCTCCCCCTTCACCCCCCCCCACCACCACCCCCCCCCCCCCCAACCCCCCCCCCCCCCCCCCCTTCACCCCTCTCCTCCCCCTTCACCCTTCTCCCCTCTTCCCCACCCATTCAGCCTTCTCCCCTCTTCCTCCCCCCTTCACCTTCTCCCCTCTTCCTCCCCTACAACCTTCTCCCCTCTTCCTCACCCATTCAGTCTTCTCCCCTCTTCCTCCTTCTTCACCCTTCTCCCCTCTTCTCCCCTACCACCTTCTTATTTTCCCTACACTTTCCATCCTCTTCCCCACACCGCCTTCCCTCCACCTCACCCCTCCTCCTACACACGTTCCGCTCAACCCCCTCCCCACCCCTCCTCCTGCACCCCCTCCTGCACCACCTACAAGCCCCCCTCATGGACCCCCTCCCGACTCTCCTACACCCCTCCCCGCCCCCTCCTCATAACACACCTCCCGCTCAACCCCCTGCCGCTCAACCCCCTGCCGCTCAACCCCCTGCCGCTCAAACCCCTGCCGCTCAAACCCCTGCCGCTCAAACCCCTGCCGCTCAAACCCCTGCCCGCCCAGCCCCGGAAGGCTCCCGGGTGTGCTTCATCCATACCGCAGCACATCGCTCACGGCCGACGCGGCTCCCCCGTGTCTCCTCCCGCTGCCCGCGCCCAGATGCGGCGTCACGTATCAATACATTAGTGTCTCCTATCCACGTCAATGCGGCTAAAAATAACCACAAGCATGCCACCCTGAGTCCGGAACCAGTGTAGCAGCCCGGGGCGGTCCTGGGGAGCCTGTTCACAACTGGTGTGGTTTTGGGATGAGGGAAACAACGCCACCTATCAGCAGTAACGCCCCTCCTTTCCTCCCCCTCCTTTCCTCCCCCTCCTTTCCTTCCCCCTCCTTTCCTCCCCCTCCTTTCCTCCCCCTCCTTTCCTCCCCCTCCCTTCCTCCCCCTCCCTTCCTCACCCTCCCTCCCTCTCTCCTCCCTCCCTCCTCCCTCCCTCCTCCCCTCCCTCCCTCCTCCTCTTCTCTCCCTCTTCCCTCCTCCTCCCTCTTCCCTCCCTCCCCCTCTCTACCTCCTCCCTCCATCCTCCCTCCTCCATCCTTCCTCCCTCCCTCTTCCCTCCCTCCCGCTCTTCCATCTTCCCTCCCCCCTTCCCCCTCCCTCCAGCTCTTCCCTCCCTCCCCCTCCCCTCCCCCTCCCTTCCCCTCCCTCCCTCCTCCCTCCTACCTCCCTTCCCCCCCCCCTTCTCCCTCCACCTCCTCCCTCCCTTCTCCCTTCTTCTCCCTTCTTCTCCCTTCTTCTCCCCCCGTTCTCAACTCCCCACACATTACCTGATCGCGGACAGTGCCAGTGCCAACAACGACTTCACACCAGCCCCTTAGAACAACAACCCCAATATAAACTACACGTCTGTCTGTGAAGAAATTCTCACCTCAACCTTTTCAAGTAACTCATCCTCGGCGCAAGTCTTTTAACAGTGCACCTAAGGGACAACGGCCAGCCGTACCAGTACCGGTACCTCGTTGAGGGACACTTGGCTGTCGGCTACAGCTGCGACCTTTTTGTTCTTGCACGCTAGTTGATTAAGCAGGGAGAATTTCAATCTCTGCCAATTGGTCTTCCTTATTCCACCGCTCCTTGCCCTATCCTAGTAATGTTGAATGCCAGGCTAGGTGGCAATAAGTATACATTTTTAATTCATTGGTTTGATTCAGCTAGAGTTCGAACCTGTGGTTTCGAATCCCGTGACCTACCAAAATGTGAGGTGGGTGCTCAACTCATTCAGCCATCCCGTGTTGTGTGTGCTACCTTTGCTGCTGCTATCTGTACTTCCTGCCACCAGCCGGAATGTCCTAATGGGTGCGATTGATGATTGATTGTTTGATTGCTGATGGGTTGCAAAATGTTCGTAGTATTTATTCTATCAATTTTGTTAAAGCTGCATAGTCCGATGGTAGTGACTAATGCAAGAGCTATATATGTATGAAAATGGGAAATATTGCATTCCGACCATTTCACCACTTTGGCTCCCTGATGCAATCATTCTATCCATGCCTACTTGTCTATGTGGCTAGTGCAAGCTACTATATATATATTCCATATTAAAAGGCATAAAATAAAGTGACCAGGAAGGTGTGATGTTGCTCTGGCTTCTTGATCAGAAAGATATACATTTAGGTAACTATTAAAGTAATAACTCTAGACATAGGTGCAGTTATATCTAGAGTTATCTAGATTTATAATTCTATATACCTAAAAGCTGAAAATATCTTTTGTTTTGTCAATACAAAATTGCTCCAAGGGCTTGAATAGACTGTCTGCTGAACCCTACGTATTCCCCATTCTTGCTGTGGACCATCATTCATAATCAAAACGTAGCTACAATAAGAAAGGCTGATCTTCAAAGTAATTTTTACTCTATATGAAATATGCGTAAATCTAGACTTTTCGAAATATAAATGATTTTGAGAGAAACATGGTGCACAATTCTGACTTTATTAACCTTGTATGCATGGTAGATTCTACTTTTTTATTTGGTTAAAGTTCTCGTATATTTGATATTTCTAATCTATTTTCGTGTAAGTCTTATGCTGGTATGTGTGGCTTTGGTGCTATCCAGTGCATTAGTTCTGCGTTCCGACCCGCTACAGTAGGTCTTACCACTGCAGTCAAACCATCGATTGGTGGCGGAAATAATCTATTGCTGCTACAAAGAGCAAGTCGGGAAAACCCAACACTTAGCCATTGCACCCCTGGCCTCACTACCACACCAGTGCCACCCAACCAGCCCCGATACCCGACTGGGGGGTGGGGGGGGGGGGGGGCTTTCACCTCTGCCTAGTCACGGTCGCACCAACTCCTGCACCATTGGTCCAATTTGACACAGATAGTACAATCTGTCAGTGTTCACGGCTACACGGCTCGACCCTGTTACCCAGTGGGAACACTGGCCGTCTATCAACGTCCACACGGCGAGGGTTGAGTGGGAGACGGGGGGGGGGGAGGAAGCGGGGAGGGGGGTGGGGGGAAGGAAGGAAGCAGGGAGGGGGGTGAGGAGGGAGAGGAAGCGGGGAGGGGGTGGGGAGGGAACGGGGGATGGGGGCAGTGGGCAAGATGTTGGAGGGGGGGGGGGGGTTCTGTACATGCTATATATCTACAGAATAGGCGCAATCAATAAGTGGGGAGACTGCACCTAAAAATAGACCTCCAGAGATATGTGTTCACCTACAAAAGCCGCATTGATTCCTTGATCTACTGGTTATTTATAGATCGTCATGGAAACTGCCACATAAGCCTGAGCCTCGTTCCTACTGTATTTTGGAACATATCACTAAACCAGATTTTGTTTAAACCGGTAGACCTCGAGCATTATTTATCCTCGTCCAAGATTGCTCGGCCAAACCCTACAGGTGTGGGCTAAAGCTCCTTAGTCCAGCGTGTTATAACGATAAGGCAACCTGGGCAAGGAGGTGTATGTCGGTTATGGAGCGCACCTAACCAGCCATTAGCTTCTGGAAGCAGGACATGACCACCTGTGTAGATTACGTTGGTTGGTTTGGTTGTTGGAGTTTTAAAGTAAACAGTCGGTTAAGGCCCAGTCAGACCTTACCGGACTAAGTACCGGACACCACCGGACAAAGAATTGTCTAGTCCGTTGGTGTCCGGTGTAAAAATGCCGAATAGACACCGGACGATAAACAGACGATAAACGGACGAGACCGGATAACAATGGACAAGCAACGGTGAACCGATGGGCGAAAACCGAATGTCAAACGGACGGACCGGACACCAACCGGACTCCTACTGGACACCTACCGGACTGTTCACGGACGCGCCAGAAACCGAAGGACCGAATTCCTGAATTCCCGAAGCACCGTCAACGGACTCTTCAGGATACAAAACGGACACCTAACGGATGATTAACGAACATGAACCAGACGAAATGGACGAAACGGACTTAAAACGGACACCAACCATACACTTCAGTCCGGTGGTGTCCAGTTCAAGGTTAGTGCATGTTTAAACCTTGTACCGGACACCGCCGGACACCACCGGATGGGTACCAGACATGTACCGGACATTGCCGTATTTCACCGGACAGTGTCTGGTTCATGTCCGGTTCACCAGTCCGGTAAGGTGTGACTGGACCTTTACTGTGTGAATCAATCTACTCAATGTGAGCAAGAGGGCGTGCTTAGGTAATAACCATGTTTGTTGTTGGAAATGTGTTTCTTCATCAGGGGCCGTATGCACCAATCGGTGATAGGCTTAGCCTGTGCTAGGCGCTAACTCTGGGGTAGCTACCTCCGGGTAGCGGCGGGTTGGAGAAATGTGTCAAGTGGTATGCACCAATGTCCAAGCTGGGGCGGATAGCTAACCGTGAAGTTATTTATAGATTTTGGAATTCCCTCGATTCGACAATATGAATAACGCCGCCAATGCGGCGGCGGCGACGGCGTTAATATCGGTTCAAATTTAGGGCTAAATTGATAAAATTTCACTTATGGCGTATGTAATTCTGTTAAATAGAGGAGGGTGGAGAGGAGGGAAGAGGGTGGAGAGGAGGGAGGAGGGAAGAGGGAAGAGGGTGGAGAGGAGGGAAGAGGGTGGAGAGGAGGGACAGAGGGTGGAGAGGAGAGGGACAGAGGGTGGAGAGGAGAGGGACAGAGGGTGGAGAGGAGAAGGACAGAGGGTGGAGAGGAGAGGGACAAAGGGTGGAGAGGAGAGAGACAGAGGGTGGAGAGGAGAAGGACAAAGGGTGGAGAGGAGAGGAGAGGGCGGGGAGGAGGGAGAGGGGTGGAGAGGAAGGGAAGCTGGGAAGAGGGTGGAAGGAGGTGGCGTGGCGAGGGAAGAAGTGGCGAGGGAAGAGATGGCGAGAAGAGGTGGCGGCAGGATAGAGGGTGGAGAGGGGAGGGAAGACGGTGGCGAGGGAAGAGGGTGGAGAGGAGGGAAGAGGTTGGAGAGGATGGAAGAGGGAAGAGTTGGCGAGAGGAAGAGCGAGGGAAGAGGTGGCGAGGGAAGAGGAAGAGGGTGGAGAGGAGGGAAGAGGGAAGAGGTGGCGAGGGAAGAGGTGGCGAGGAAGAAGGTGGGTGTGGAAGAGGTGGGCAGGGAAGAGGGTGGGAGTGAGAAGGGAAGAGGGTGGAGAGGGAAGGGGGTGGAGATGGAAGAGGGAGGAGAGGAGAGGGGGAGGGAGGAGGGGAGAGGGTGGAAAGGGAGGGGGGAGAGGGTGGAGAGGGGAGAGGGTGGAGAGGGGAGAGGGGAGAGGGTGGAGAGGGGAGAGGGTGGAGAGGGAGGAGGGGAGAGGGTGGAAAGGGTGGAGAGGGAGGAGGGGACTGAAGGACCTGTGGGACCAAGCGTTGAGGTCCCACATCATTTCTTAACAGGACAGGGCGCGGTGGCTGAGTCGTAAGAGCGCAGGCCTCCCATGTGGAAGGTCGGGAGTTCAATTCCTGGTCGAGTCAAACCAATGAATTACAAAATTGGTACTTGTTGCTTCCTAGCCAGGTGCTCTGCATTCTTAGGATAGGGCAAGGACTGGTTGGTTCAATGGCAGGATAATGCGACTGAGTGGGATATTAGGCCATGGTGCTGGCAGCTTGGTCTCCCAGTGGGGCAGCACTATTAAGTCACCATGACTGTGCACTGGCACAAGTCGGTGCCCGTCCTGATATGACCTTAGATTTTGCCAGGGCATAAAACTCCCCAACAACGAAACACTAGAAATGGAAATAAAATGTCCCCGAGTTGTGACCACACGTGTGAGCGTCCTCATATGTAGTGGATGTACGCCCGGGGCGAAGTGCTTATTGCCAGTTAGAGATAATGTATGCCCGGGGCAAAGTGCTTATTGCCAGTTAGAGATAATGTATGCCTGGGGTGAAGTGCTTATTGCCAGTTAGAGATAATGTACACCCGGGGCGAAGTGCTTATTGCCAGTTAGAGATAATGTACACCCGGGGCGAAGTGCTTATTGCTAGTTAGAGATAATGTACGTCCGGGGTGAAGTGCTTATTGCCAGTTAGAGATAATGTGTGCCTGGGGTGAAGTGCTTATTGCCAGTTAGAGATAATATACGCCCGGGGTGAAGTGCTTATTGCCAGTAAGAGATAATGTGTGCCCGGGGTGAAGTGCTTATTGCCAGTTAGAGATAATGTACGCCCGGGGTGAAGTGCTTATTGCCAGTTAGAGATAACCTTCATCTTGGCTTGTGTCCAGCTCCCATCAAATCACACGCACTTCTTTATTCACTGAACATATCTATATTATGTTCAAGGTGAAATAGGTGATAGTCAGTGCTTCTAATCGTGAGATGCCATGTGTGGCCCACATATGGCTTCATATATGGTCTTGTGTGACCAGAGGATTCGTATAGGCGTTAGGTTCTATTGAATTGGCTAGCATTGCCCCTTCTATGCAACAACAAATGCTTAATAACTGTACCAGTATCTAATTTCAATACGTGGGATCAAATCTCAGTAAAGTGCCTTTTTGTTGTTGAAAATATGATGATTTAACCGGACTATGCAGCTTTAATAATTTGTAGGCACTGCTTGTATGCCTTAAAGTATGACACAGACTATTGTGTACAAGATCCATCAGTGGAAACCACAGCGCTTCCGCTTCATGACGACGCCAGGTCGGTGGGGGTTTTACAGAATGCTGGTTTGGTGAATGTTGCAGGTAGTTGCGTCCTTTTCTCACTGAATAAGTAAGACGATGAGTGGGTGTGGGTGTTGTGGAATTGTGCGTGTCAAGGACTGCTGTTGGAGGCAGGCAGCAGGTGGTGTGCAAAGCTGGAAGCGTGTGTGTCAGAGGAGGGCTGTAATTGTGTGGAGGTGGGGTAGGGTTGGAGGAGGAAGTGGTGGTGAGTGGGGAAGGTCAGTGTGGTGCAGAGGATGTCTTTTGAGAAGGCACAGTACTCTGGGCGGCAATGATTGTCTGCTAGATCGCCAAAGCCACATTAATTATGGTTTCCCTTTAATAATTTTCGGCTGTGTCGAATACTAGGACATCGTCTTTGTGGCGATTTTTCAAGCCCCCCTCCCCTCCCCTACTCATACCTCCAAAATACCCCCCGCCCCACCCCGTATCCCATATGTAACCATTGCTAATGCCGCCCTTCCCCCTTCCAACAACCATTACATTAATACCCACCCAGGTGATCTTTGCACATGCGCACAACTTCTCGTGTTAAATTGGGTCACATCCGGTTGAATCTATTCGTGGCGAGTCCCCAGGTGTTGGAGATACATGCACTGCGCCGAGCACCCATCTCTTAATCGGGGAAATAATCGATACATACACGTTGGCTGGATGCGCTACTTGGGGCCACACCAAGCTAAAGCCACCAATTTTTGGATTTTACGCCATTTTATTTATCTATTAAGCAGCTGTTATCTCCGTGGGCCTCTGGGTAAGTATTAACTGAAGGACATTTGCACTCCAGAGGCCTAAAATTGTCAAAGCGTTAAGTACATTACTCTATTTTTCAAAGCTTTAGCTATTTTCTTTTGTAGTACAGACTGATATTTAAATGCATTTAACAAAATAAATAATCACAATAGTAAAAGCGATTATTACCAACCTGGCGAGTCCGACATCGATATTTATCAGACCAGGCAGGCCACCGACATAATAATGTCACTATAGAGACATACCGTTCTGATATGACCTTAGAAGTTGCTAAGACGTAAAACAAACAACCAAACCATAGAGACATGCATCAGGGATGCTATTCAGTCGGGTAATGCAACTTCTGACTGCAATTCAGTTTTAGTTAACATCGGTTAGTCGTCTATGGAACATACAACAGCAGCACGGACAACGCTGCAATCAATTTGGTTTGACAAGAGTATTTCTCTCAGCTCCAAGGTATGACTGATGCGCTCCCTTGTCATAGCCATCTTCCTGTATGCTTGCGAAGCATGGACCCTCACAGCACAGCTCAAAAGAAGAATACAAACCATGGAAATGTGGTGCAAGATGCTACACGTCTCATGCTACAAAGACCATGTTACCAATGAGAAAGTCTGTGCCAAGATCCAGAAGGCATTTGGACCACAGGGCGATCTGACGATCATAAAGAGATGCAAACTGCAGTGGTATGGTAATCTTTTCCGTTCATCAGATCTGGCAAAAACCATCTTACAAGGTACAGTGAATGAGGGAAAAAGGCAAGGCGGACAAAGGAAGAGGTGGGAAGACATCAGGGAATGGACACGCCTGGATGTATGAAAATACCAGAGGGCATGGAAAACAGGGGAAAATGGAGAAAAATGGTTGCAGTCATCTGTGATGCCCCAATGAACCTTGCGGTTAAGGGATTGATGATGATGATGACCGTACAATTACCAATACCAGATACATTTAGGGGGTTCTGGAAGCCTATGCATACGGTCTGCGTGTAAGCGAATGGGTAGTATAAGTTAGTGTTATGACTTCCACAAATGCAGTACTGGGCCCATATGTATGTGTCCGGGTTAGCGGTCGTAACCCTGCGTTGTGCGGATTTCCCGGGTTAGCGGCGAAAACTGCGTATGTATGTGTCGGTGTTAAACTAACTCGGCGAGCGTAAAGTCACCTGCACTAACCCCAAGCGAAAGCAGGGTTAAAGGTGGGGTTAGGCGCCGATTATGAGCAAATCTATTGAATGCGATCATATTTAACAGAATTACATACGCAATAAGTGAAATTTGATCAATTTAACCCTAAATTCGACCCGTTATTAAGGCTACCGCCGCATTGGCAGCGATATTAATAGTGTCGAATCGATGAAAGTAAAGTAAACAAATTGCCGCCGCCGCCGCCGCCGCATGGACATCGATATCCATACTGTCCATCGCCGTCGCTGCCGAATCGGCGGCTATATATTAGGGCCAAATCTATTCAATGCGACCATATTTAACAGAATTACATACGCAATAAGTGAAATTTTTTCAATTTAACCCTAAATTCGACCCGTTATTAACGCTACCGCCGCATTGGCGGCGATATTAATAGTGTCGAATCGACAAATGTAAAGTAAACAAATCGCCGCCACGTCAATAGCCAGCGGCAATGTTTTAGCCCAAATCTGTTCAAGGCGATCATATTTAACAGAATTACATATGCAATAAGTGAAATTTTATCAATTTAACCCTAAATTCGAACCGTTAAAGGCGGCGATATTAATAGTGTCGAATCGACGAATGTAAAGGGGGCCCCCCCCCCCAAGTTGCTAAAAAAACTGAAACGTTAACTAACCCCGCTGCGCTTTGGGCTCATACATGCCCCGTGACACATTTGGAACACCAGGGTTAGATAACCCGGGACCCGCCTTTAACCCTGGTACGGTTAAAATTTGGCTCATACATATGGGCCCAGGTGTGTAATATTCAGCTGTCATTTAGCGCCCCATTGTCCTTCAACTGGTTTGACCTCGATACATACCTCCGAGTTCCTCGGGCCTCAATACCCATGGGGAGTAATAACTGCTTCATACGCATGTGCTACATAGTTAAAGCTGCATACTTAAAGCATCACATTTTCTATACCAAAACGATTAACTACATTTGATTCTACATAGCTAACTTAGATACTCATGCACTTATTAAGCATTTGTTGCCACATAGAAGAGACTACTGAGTCAATTTAATAGAACCTGCTACTGCAGAAACCTATGGTGTCAGAGTTTTGACAAGCTTGCCAACATTAATTTCGTATGTTTGCATTTCATATATCTCAAAAGTTAACCATTTAAAATAAGTTACTTCAATCTAAAGAAAAGTCCATAATAACAATTAATTTAATATATGAAAATGACAGAAACTGAAATCCATCGGACTGTGCAACTTTAATAATGCGAGTATAAATAACCTCAGGTGTACTCCATTCCATGGCATGTGTATCCGGCGCTTGACCTAGCCCGTGTTGGATTACTGTCTCTGTCTCCTGCAGTCAAACGACACTGGTGGCGCCACCTGTGGTGGTTACCGTCACTAACTGCCTCCAGCCAGCTCTTCTCCTCCACGCCTCGATCTAAGCACATCTTGATACGTCCTATCACGCAATCCTGGTCCTATGGAATGGCCAAGTGCATATAATGTCCGCTTCCTGTGCGGGAGGTTTTGAGACTGACCGCCATCCCACGTCCCACCCACACAGGTCGTGGGATTGATCCTCAACTGAGTTAATCCAAAGTCATACAACGTCGGTATCTGCCTGGCGTTCAGTATTACTAGGATTGGGCAAACACTGAATATTGAATGATAGTGCAATGACATGGTGTCCCACTGGGGGAACACTATAAAACCACTATGAATGTGCACTTTCACAAACCACAGTCCATCAAGATACAACTTGAACTGTTTTAAAATATGAAAGAAAAGGCCTGATAAATGAACTATATAATCCCTATTTCTGACGTTGCATATCGGCATATTGAGGCAATGAAGTACAGGAAGGGATGAGGTCAGGTAGGCGGGCACCATTTAACTTGCTGCTGCATTACGGCCATGGCGGAAGTGCATTCACAGTTGACTTTCAAAGTGTTATATACTGTTTAAAATGCTGCTTCAGGATCTCTGTTTACATAATGACTATATTAATAATAATTCTGAAGTAGTTTTACCGGGAATGCTCCGAAGTAGTCTACATGCGCATGTGTGCAGTTTCTGGGCATGCAGTGTCGAAGGCTGTAGTAGAATTTGGAGCCTTTATTAAAAGAAAGCCTTGAGGCGATGTGCCTGGCTCGCTGGCCAGACAGGACGCACCCACTTTTCAAAGGTCGTGACAGACCGGCTGTGCAGCGCAGGCGCAAACAGTGGCCGTAAATGAATGGCCGAATAGGTGACTGGGGAAACTGACGATCCGTCCCCAAGGGACCACGCCCTGCTGGCGGCTCACTGCCGTGACATATTCGGGTTATCCAGTGAATCCAACATGTCCAACACCGTCGCTACTACTCCCGCTTTCCGCGGTTGTCGCTATCACTCCTGCTTTCTGCTGTTGTCGCTATTGCTTCCACTTTCTGCTGTTGTCGCTCTCGCTCTCACTTTCTGCTGTTGTCGCTATCGCTCTCACTTTCTGCTGTTGTCGCTGTCGTTCCTGCTTTCTGCTGTTGTCGCTATCGCTCCTGCTTTCTGCTGTTGTCGCTATCGCTCCCGCTTCCCGCTGTTGTCGCTATCGCTCCCGATTTCCGCTGTTGTCGCTACCGCTCCCGCTTTCAGCTGCCATCGCTACCGCCAAAGCCGCCGCAAATGCCCCTCCCCCAGACAAACTAAAACGACCAACCACCACAGCCCTGCCCTTCCTCCCCTCCTCAGATATTAAAAGAAAGCCAGCCCTACAGGGTAGCAGCTATTTCTAGTATTACTATTAATAGAACTGCGTTAAGCTGTTACAAGTGGCGGATGGGCTCACAGATAACTAACGAGGCAAATCGCCTCCACAGGCTTGTTGAGGCAGCTGAAGCCATGACTGTCTCGGCCTGATCCCGTGATGCCGTGAGAGCGTGGAGCAGGGGGCCTCTAATTGAATTGTCTGCGCCACAACGGAAACATTGTGTCCCGAAGAGGGCGACTGACAGCTGGTGTATTAATCCACTGCCAGCACGCGGGTCCGCGCCCCGATATAGTCCGCACCGACTGCTTTAAAAAACCTGCCACAAAAGAACCCCCATTGAATTTGGATTTAATTTTAGACGCACTGCACGGCGCATGCGCCACGTCTGCTGTCATGCGTGTTCCGTTACGTCGCTTCACGTAGTGGTAACTGCGTGAAGAGTCGGGTGCTAATTACCGTTTCACTCGGAGCCTGTTGCACGGCCGTTAATGTGGAAAGTGGTCCCGTGTGGGACTGGGCAGGACCGGACGGGACCGGCCATGTGCCCGCCGATTCAACATGGCGGCCGGAACCCGGTGATGCAGATTCCGAGGGACACCAGTTTGCCAGGGACACTTCCATTCAAATGCATTGTTAGCTGCCGTGAGCAAATCTTCATACAGAAGAAGTCAAATATCTCTCAAATTACACCATCTAGAAACAAATCGTTTGGTACACATATAGAAAACATCTTTACCAAAAACATTATATTAAATTTATAAGGTGAGTGACGATGCTGTTCGATTTTGACGCATGTGCAGAAGCGATGTGTCCCTCGCAAACTGGTGTCCCTGGGAAACCGCAACACCGGACACGGCCCGGTGCGCGGTCTGAATGCATAGTCACCGTCCACTCGCGTCGACGTCTGTCACCGCTGACTAATATTGACGGCGTGTGTACACCAAATTAGGCTTATTCCCCCCCCCTCCCCCTCCCCGCCCCATCGCCTCCTACACACACGGCGTGTTTCTTGGGTGTCGGGAGATGAGGAGGAGGAGCGTGTGGGTGGAGGTGGGTGGGGTTGGGTGGGGTTGGGGGTCACAGGACTAATGTTATGACTAATCGCGTTTGCTTGCTAATCACATCAGCCGTCCTGACAATGGTCCTTAATCTAACCTGATGGGTGCCCATGGGACTTTCATCATCCCAGCGAGAAAGGGCGACATGATTCAACCGACATTGTATGGTGGGTGCGGCACTGTGTGTACTGGGTGCAACAGTGGGTGTGTGGGTGTGACAGTGGGTGTGTGGGTGTGACACTGGGTAAGTGTGACAGTGGGTGTGACACTGGGTGAGTGTGACAGTGGGTGTGTGACAGTGGGTGAGTGGGTGTAACAGTGGGTGTAACAGTGGGTGTGAGACCAGGTGTGTGTGACACTGGGTGTGACACCAGGTGGGTGTGACACTGGGTGTGACAGTGGGTGGGTGACAGTGGGTGAGTGACAGTGGGTGAGTGGGTGTGACACTGGGTGTGTGTGACACTGGGTGTGTGGGTGTGTGACACTGGGTGTGTAGGTCTGTGGTTCTGTCTGTGTCACTGGGTGTGTGGTTCTGTCTGTGCCACTGTCTCTCTCACTGTGTGTGTGTCAGGTTTGCTTATCGGCATGCTTACACAATGCCCAGACCTTCATCCGGGCTAACATCTGAATAATACATGATTGCGGGGGCTGTGCGCGATTTGTCGGGGATTTCCGACCCAAGGGCCTGCGCCCGATCTGCCGGGTGGAGCCGGGTGGAGCCGGGTGGAGCCGGGTGGAGCCGGGTGGAGCCGGGTGGAGCCGGGTGGAGCCGGGTGGAGCCGGGTGGAGCCGGGTGGAGCCGGGTGGAGCCGGGTGGAGCCGGGTGGAGCCGGGTGGAGCCGGGTGGGGCCGGGTGGGGTCGGGTGGGGTCGGGTGGGGCCGGGTGGGGCCCGGTGGAGAGGTGGGTAGTGTGGCTGCCAGCAGGCACGGCAGCACCAACTGTGCCTATCGGAGCCGCTACTTTACCTTTGGCAGTAAAGATGACAAGACCCCCCCCCCCTCCACACACCCTCCCGCCACTTCCCCACCCCCACCAGAACACAGGTATGTCACCCAGTCATCTGCGGCGTGAGGATAGCTCTGTTCCACCTGTTATCTTACTGGTGGAGGCTGGGGCTGTGAAGGGGGCTCACCAAAGATTACAGAATATGCACATACACACACACACATATATATATATAATATATATATATATATATATATATATATATATATGTACCTGTTATTGTCGACATAATCCATGTGACTTCTGCAGGGTGCCTCTCCTAAATCCAGCACCGGACGTGGTGGCCTAATCGGGAAAGTGCATACTTCCCGTGTGGAAGATTGGGAGTTTGAATCCTAGCCGAGTCAAACCAATGACTTAAAATGATACTTTGTCGCTACCTAGCCTGGAGCATTGCATTACTAGTAGAATAGGACAAGGACTGGGTAGTACAGTAGCAGGATAATGTGGCTGTGTGGGATATAGGGTCATGGTGCCCACAGCTTGGTCTCCCAGTGGGGCAGCACTGTAAAAGTCGCCATGAGTGCGCGCTGTCCCAAATCAGTACCCGTCCTGATATTACCTTAGATGTTGCTAGGGCGTAAACAACATACAAGCAAACAAACATAAATTCGGCAGGATCTGTTGAACCACAGTCACCTCAATCAATGCGGGTGTAGCCGCACAGTAAACATGTTTTTTGTTATAGTTGCATGCAACCTGTTGGTACACTGCATGTTAGTTAGAAGGCAGTGCTTGGTGAACTGTGTGTTCTCCTGGTGTAGTTTCTGAGAAGTTGGATGCAGGTGCGCGCAGGCACAATGCCAGCGTCTTCAGTGTTAATCACTGGTCATGGGTCCTTTAATTGGGAACACGTACAGCTCCAGTGTACATGAGTCACTCATCACGAAAACCCTGCCATATGGGACTGTGTCTGCTGGATGCAGCAGGATGTACCACGCGGTACAGCGCTCCTTATCCTGCGTCAAGCACCACCAACTACCTGAACGGGTATTGATTGATTCTACCGGTACTCAACCACTACTGATTTAGTTGGCTATGAGCCTGTCTCAGCAGGTCTATGGCACCTCATGTTCCCAATTGGTAATGCGACCAAGTATTGACGAGGCTCCATGTTGCATAACGTTGGGTTTGAGTTTATGCCATTAAAAACATTCGATAATTACATTGTCCATTCTATATGAAACATGTATATGTAACATGGGTAATTTCCAATGTGGGAAAGTTATTCGGCCACCACCACATGCGCCATCTAGTGTATCATTCCATAACTTCGCTACCTATTCCCCCAAGCTACTGCTGCGTTCGACATATCTTCTGCCACCGGCTAGAATAGCTTACCCACTTCTTGTCTAGACCTGAGCCTGCATGGTCAGGTTCGTTCTCCGCCAGACTTTATTGCCACCCACCCACCCACCTACACTCTAACACAGAGGATGAGTTACGGCGCTTTCAACCATACAATGAGTAGAACCCACCTCAGGTGGGGATGTCCTGATGATCTTAGATATTGCCAGGACATAAACCTCTAACATTCAACCCCAACCCTTAGATGGGGGCCCGACTATATAGCCCTAAATAAGCCACTATATACCACTTCGATGTCCGTGTCACGAATAGGGTTAATTCATCTTTGAAGTATTATTTGAAATGGTTAATTTGGGAACTATTTGAAGTATAAACAAGCTAAATTAATGTTGGCATCCTTGTCTAAATTCGCACACCAGAGGCTTCAGCAATGGCAGGTTCTATTAAATTTGCTTAGTGTACTGTTTGTTGGGTTAAGATGATATAATCCGATGATTTTGAATTTCTGCCATTTTCCTTGAGATAAATATATTAGGTTGGTCGTTATAATGTGCTTTGGTGTGAAATAACCTATTTTAAAGGGTTAACCTTGGATATATTTGAAGTGAAAACAAGTGACATTAACTTTGCTGTGCACTTCCAAATAATGGACATATGCTTTGTATGGGATTTGTTTACCCCCTTTCAAATATGTTGTAGCACCGGCTTTGTATATTATGCTTTATTGACCCATTTTTTAAATATGTTAGTGTAACACGGGAACACTGAAATGCAATAAATGCTTAATTAGTGCATGAATATCTGAGTTGAATATCTAGGATCAAATCTAGGTAAGTGGCACCTTTGTAAAATGGCATGCTTTCACCAGACTACACAGCTTTAACTATTGTTACTTTTAAAACGAAGTGAATTGTTCTTGTTTTTTTGCTTCGTTATCGCATAAGAGGAGCCTTAGCGGACATCCATATCCAGTATCAAGAAGTGCTTGCAGTGTGGCTGACAAAACAAAATAATAACCCCACAGTCACCACCACTAAACTACAGCTGCTTTTGATATCCTTGAATACCTCATTGCACATGCTCAAGCTCAGTCTACCTACTGGAGCCTGCAAGTGGATCTGCTCCAGGTGCGTCTCCCTGCCACCTGCGGACATCCCCGACATGCTGTGTGCACCCTGGATGGGTTGGCCGAGTGGGAAGATCACCCGCTTACCATGGACCAACCACTTACACACTTGATACTTGTCGCTATCTTGTATGACATTCGGTATTACAAGGATAGGACAAGTATCGGTTAGTTCATTGTCAGGATAATATCACTGAGGGATATTGGGTTAAGGCAGCACTATAAAGTGCACCGAGTGAGTGCGACCTGTCACAAGTCAGTGTCCATCCTGATATAAGCACCAACTGCTAAATCAATGAAGCCTTGTAATACAAGCATGCATCATCATCATCATCATCGTCGTCAGTCCATTAACCGCGAGGGTTGTCACTAATGGCAAGCATCACAGATGAGTTTACAACCAGTTTTCTCCATTTCCCCTTGTTCTCCACTGCCCTCTGGGACTTGCCGAACTCCAGGCCTGTCCATTCCCTGATGTTGTCTTCCCACCTCTTCCTTTGTCCGCCCTGTTTTCTTTCCCCCTTTCACTGTGCCTTGGATACGGCAATGGCAATACCTGGTTGTGCTGATTCATAAACCATACAGGCGTATCGCGGAAGGCACTACCGCTATCTGTACACAGTGTATGTGTGTCCCCTCCCCACACCCATCCATGGTTCATTGTCTCAGACTGCACTTAAAACTGCCTTATATTTCACTTCATTCAAATACCGGACGGGGTGGCCAAATTGGCAGAGCGCAGGATTCCCGTGCGGAAGGTCGGGAGTTTGAAACCTGGCCAAGTCAAACCAATTGAATCTTGTCGATATGTAGCTTGGCACTCAGCATTACTAAGGTAATGTATGGACTGGTTAACTCAGGATCAGAATATTGTGATTGAGTGGGAAATCAGGTTATGATGTCGGTGGCCTGGTCTGCCATCCTGAGATAACCTTAGATGTACCCATCCTGAGATAACCTTAGATGTTTCTAGGACGCAACACCCCACCACAGAGTGAGTTGGGACGTTAGTTTTTTTGATATTTTGTGTGTGATGCCTTATTTATGCTGCCCATAACGGTCAAGTTATTTTCGCCGCTAGACAGTAATAGTCTGATGGTTCCCCTTGTTTTATTACTTTCAGTTGTTGTGCAGCTATCTCCTGCATGCATTCTTTCTCTGTTTGTAAGCATTCTTCCACATCTCCACACCCTATGTGATTCTGTTAGTTCTACAATTGGTTAGTTGTTTGGTTACCTATAGTTATTTTCCCTGACTGCCTTCACCAGCTGGCATTAGTGGTCGTTAGTTTCGGTTTAAAGTTTACCTTCTGGGTATAATATGCCTAACATGTTTACCTTCTAAGAGTTTCCTTAATATTCAGTGTATTATTTCTTATTTTATATTCATTATTTATATTCTTTTATTTAACAAATCTTTAGTTGAAATATATGCATTATAAGACGATCAATACATGCTTGTTGTTTGTTTGTTGTTGTTTTACGTCCTAGCAACATCTAAGGTCATATCAGGACATGCTGTCATATGTGTTACTAAATTGCCCATGTTAGCGCTAACATGGGTAATTCGCAGCAGGACGTGGGGTGGTAGACCTCTCAAGCTTCACAACGACCGAACTGCCACCTGCCGATTTACAGACAAACTAACCACGCTCGGATCGCCCATAGCGTGACTCCACCAGTAATCCAGCGCCCGACCCTGCCGCCACCTATCGCCTGAACTTCGCATCATACGAAACCACACTGACCACTCGCGCATGACCAACCATCAGTCGCCGATTGGAATACAAACCCGCCCACTACAACCAGACTGATTCAGCCGCCGCCCACCCCTCAACTACAAAGGGACAGTAGATCGCGGCGGTCGAGGCGGTAGGGTTGAGATTGCTGAGGTTCCTGTTGACCATGATCTTCAGTCTGTAACTGTCCGACTGTCCCGAATAAATGCAAATTATGCCACACCTGTCTTGTTGTGAATTATATAACAGTTGGGTATGCTATAGTGATGTGTTTCAATCGTTTGGCCACGTGATGATTAAATATGTACTGTTCTAAGGCCGACACAATGGGGGATGAATTCATATGAACTGGACTCGGCGGCCATGACTCATGCAGCTGTGCCTGAATTGACGCTATTCACGCCACAGCCATGTTGAAACCATACCGAGGCCACGTATGCATCTGCGAGGTGCCGCTGTATGAAAAGTAATGTGAATACTTTTTTGTTGACCAATACCTCCGAAATCACTCAAATTTTATGGTATTCATTTTTGAAACTACAATATTCATCTTTGCATACTTGTTTCCTATCTATTGGCCAATTTTAACAAAGATTGGGTGACCCTTGCATGGTAATTTTTCCATTCTTTAACTACAGTGTGACTGTCAACTTCTGGTCTGCATAGTTATGGTGGTATCATGTAATGCAACACTGTCAGCATAATTATCTGTGTAACACAGTAACAACTAGTCTTAGTAATTACAAATTAATAAGAGCTTTAAAAGGGTTAAAATATATTAAAAAAATATATATATATTAAGAAAGTTATGCAATTTTGAATTTAAGAAAAGATTGCCAACCAGGGTGAGCAACTTTGTTGACATAGCTTACTGAAATGCATCTGATCATCACTCAATCTTCATGAAAATTTACCAAGAGATAGAAAAAATGTATGCAAAAATGAATATGATAGTTTAAAATGTGAATATCTTCAAATTTTACTCTTTTAATTTCTGTCGTAGTTCATACACGTATGAACACAGCAGTGTCTAAAGCCCCGTTCACACACGGGCCTTAAATCGCCTCAACTAGTTCGCCTTGTCTAGTTTGGCTCACATTGGTCGTGTGGACGCTACGCTGAGGCGGATTAGGGCTGATTCGCCTCATCTAGTTCACTTCAAGTAAACCATGTCGCGAGGTAGTATATATGAAGCGAACTAGCTTAAGTCGGCCCATCTTGCTTGTGTGGATGATAGCGGTTTACTTTGAGGCGGCTTAAGCACATCACACGCATGCGCAGTCGAGACCTGAGTTTGTTGATTTTCCGGTCGATCAAAAGTGCATATTATATAATTTGGTCTATGAAACCGCTAGCTGTGCACAGATATTTTTTTCATCATTTATTTATAGGTTTCACTGCCCAGCAGAAGTTTTGACCGTTCCAAAACAATACGACTCAGTCTATACATATCTAGGTCGAACCCACACTCTCTCGTGGCGACGACGACTAACCGAAAGTGGCGCTAGTTAGTATGGACTTGCTCATGCGCAGATATCGATTTCCGGCTTAAACCGCCCCAAGCACTGGATGTGTGGACACGACACACTTTCACGCCTAGTTTGCCTCATCTAGTTCGCCTTATCTAGTTTGGCCTAAAGTTGTGTTGTGTGAACGGGGCTTTACTGCCATTTCCAATACCTGACGCGTACTCAACCTCGTTCTGATGCCTAATTAGGTCATGTGTGAATTGTCGTCACCTATTCTCGCCTGTCCTCATCCCACTCCTGACGACACCCTCCCCTATTATTATCGGGCGGAAGTGTCTCTGACGTCATGCAGCTAAAAAAAAAAATAAAAAAAAAGAACCCCACCCATTTTACGTCACCCTATTGTGTGTGTGTGTGTGTGTGTGTGTTACGCCGCTTCGTGCTCCTACTGCTGACGATCCACCTTTTACGGTAACCCGAGGCGGCCCGGGAACCAGGATGATCCGCATTGGTCACCGACAAAAGCCCATATTATCGCCCGTGTGTTGGCTGATGGCGCTCGGCACGAATCTGGTGAATGCTCGCCACCTGTACGCCACGCTGCCAGTATGCCCTGGGTGTGTGGGTGTGTGGGTGTGTGGGTGTGTGGGTGTGTGGGTGTGTGGGTGTGTGGGGGTGTGGGTGTGTGGGTGTGTGGGTGTGGGTGTGTGTGGGTGTGTGGGTGTGTGGGTGTGTGGGTGTGTGGGTGTGTGGGTGTGTGGGTGTGTGGGTGTGAGTGGCTGACACAGCTACTTTCAGAGTCCCGCCTATGTTGGACAGATACCTGCCATCTAAGTGATTATCGTTCCCTAGGCCCACGTCTATAGATCTCTGCGCGTAATATAAGTGTCCCATGATTCATAACTCGCCCAGATTTCTTTCAGTGTGAAAGGGCAATCCTGATGAGATTGTGAAACCATACTTCGAGCAAGCAGACATAGCTGCTAGAACAGCAATGTACCTCAGCAGGCACGGTTCCACGCACTGCCCTACGGTTGGTAAATCACATAGTGTATTATTCACAATTCATGTACATCTGGTCGTGCTACAACTACTGCCAACCAGACAGGATGGCCGAATGAGTTGAGCATCCGTCTCTCAATTTGGTAGATCTTAGGATTCGAACCCTGATCGAGTCAGACCAATGACATATAAAGTGATACTTGTCACTTCCTAGCCAGGCGCTCGGCATTATTAGGATAGGGCAAGTACTGGTTAGCTCAGTGTCAGGATAATGTGACTGAGTGAGATGGCAGGTCATGGTACTGGTGGCCTGGTCTTCCAGTGGGGTAGCACTATAAAGTTGCCCTGTGTGCGCACTGTCACAAGTCGGTACTCGTCCTGATATTACCTTAGATGTTGCCAGGATGTAAAACTCCAACAACCAACCAACAACTACTGGCATTTCGGGGGCATGACTTTTCACTCTTACGGAACTGTTCCTCATTAGTAGTGCACAGTTAAAAGTAATGATATTCACGCTTCATCATTCGTTGCTAGCTAATGGCCCTGTCACACTATGACGTAACGACGTCAGCGTAGGCACATCGTGAAAATAATTATATTACGTCGAAGTTCTTGGCATAGTATGCAAATTGCGGCACAAGTTGGACGTCGATGCAGCATAGTTGACATTAGTCTAACGTGACCATAATGTCGGGCTAGCGTATTGTGTCAATGTCGGACTAGCGACATTCCAGCACGCACGATGCTGGGCTAGCATGACTTCAATGTTACTGTAACATCAGCCTAATGTCATCTCCTTCCCTCGAATGATGGGACGTTGACTCGACCCTTAATTGGTGATGTGAGTGGACGTCGTTACACCGAGAGCATAACGTCGCCCTAACATGACTCTAATGTGGTCAGCATTCGAATGACGTCGCCGACGTTACGCGCATTCTACCGGGTCGTCAATGACGTAAACTATGTCAGGACACATTAGCGAGATGTTGGAGTGACGTTGCCCACATGCCACATACACATTAGACCAGCATTAACTTAACGCTCGCCTCACGCTCCTCCCCGACTGTGCGTCACTCTGACGTAAGGGACCGTAGATCTGACATCACCGACGCAGCTCTAACGGTCATCTAACATCGGCTTGACGTCAGCGTAGCATCATCCCGACGTAGCGGCTTCACGTCAAGCTATGTCGAAAGTTTTGGACATGTTGAAAACTTTGACGCATGCCGATGTAATGCGACATAATGTGACGTAGCTCGACGTCAGTCTAACGTCATTCTAACGTCATCCTAAAGTAACCCAACGTACCTCAATGTAATGACGAAAAGTCACCTATGCTAGGCTTACGTTGGCTCTTACGTCATAGTGTGACAGCCCTATAACTGAGGAGCATATTCCAAATGTGGACACCTGCTAAACTAGCCTAAAGAAATAGTAATTAATAATAGCAATGCATATAAGAAAGGCATGACAAAAAAAAAACAACGAAATGATACATGAGGAATGATGTTAGTTAGTATGCCTGAGTTGGACATTTAGTTGAAATGTCAGTAGAATTGTCTTGTAATCTGCCCCATCTCCTCAAACGCACCGTACGAGTAGATGTTGAAGGGCAGGGGGTGCTTAGCATACTGGCGTTTTACACGGTTGTAATTTAACCGTGTCGTGTGAACCCTTCATGACAGGATGGGAAGCTTGCACTACATACAGCATGAATTTGGAAGGTGATTCAATGCAGTAACACGTTGTCACACATACCTATCTTTTCACTTGGAACATCAGACATTTCACAGGTGTAATAACGCATACAGTATATGCAGGACGGGTGTTTTGTTTCACATGATGTGATACCTAAAAGTATTCTCCTACTATTGAAATACTATTGAACCAGGGTTCGAGTGTAAGAAATAAGAACACTACATACATGCACGATATGTACTTGCATGTGTACTTGCATGTGTACTTGCATGTGCACTTGCATGTGCACTTTCATGAGCACCTGCATGTGCACTTGCATTTGAACTTGCATGTGCACTTGCATGTGCACTTGCATGAATTTATGTTTTTATCAAGATATTTATAAATACCATACCGTACTGATATCACCCTATTATATTGGCAGGACTAAAACCTGAACAAACCAGTATGAATATAGAATGAAGCCTGAGTGCAGAACTGGCACAACTACCGACTAGGCCCAGCTAGTATCACGGCGTGTAATCTGATTCTTTCATCGGACTATGCCGCAAGACGCTATGTACAAACTCTTTCCTCGCAGGGAAAACAATCCAGAATGAAGTTGAACGGTCCATACAATAATTCGGGAACCTTAAATAGTTTACCACATTTATTTTATTTTGTTTAAATTCCGCCAATAAAGAAATAAAAGTTAACAATCCTCGTGATCTTAGTGCGCGTTAAGCATGCTCACAACCACTCGAGCAGCTCCTAATGCTGCCCCCAACACACCTGCCACACCACTCTTATGTCAATCAGAGCTGTTCAGAGCCACTCACTGTGAATCACACACATCACAACAGATCCCAACTGCTCCCGGGAAAACAGAAGCCCGAGCTCCGGCCGTAATTAACACAACAAACTGGAATTTGTGCTCATTTTGAGCAAATCTCCGGTGACACCCCCCCCCCCCCGCCCCAGCCCCATCCCCATCCCCTCTACGACCCCCATATCACGCCCGCTGATGATGTGGCCTGTAATCACTGGCCTACTGTAACATCCGGCGGATATGTCTCAAACAATTCTTGCCCCAGATGATAAATGACACCAGGACAATTGGAATGGATCTCGTTGACAATCAATCCATCATCTCCGCCTCCTGTGTTTGCCGACTAGACGCCGGGCATTCATTGACTCCTTCTTTTTCCACTTTTCTTTTTTTTAGATGTCCTACTCCACTTGCGGAATAATGGAGTAACACTGAGATTGTTTCAAACCCCAGGGTACTCCATCTATTTCTTCAAGGTCAGAATAGGAATGGCCTTTCACTGCATTGGGGGGTAGCACATAAGGTTCCTCACTGGTGGCCACTAGCAACAGGTGGCATAGTCTACACTAGGGACTGTTTCTGGCAGCGTCCTGCCGCCTGTTGCTACTTCTTAGCTTAGAGATGTCAGCATAATTGCCACTACACTGTTTTCTAGTGGGGAATATTGCGGGGTAGTCATGGTACATGTAGATATATAGGTAATGTGTATCCCGTGCAGAAGGTCGGGAGTTTGAATCTCAGCTGAGTCAAACTAATGACGTACCAAATTTATATTTGTCGCTACCTAGCCAAGTGCTCAGCATTAACAGGATAGTACAAAGAGTGGTTTGCTCAGTATCAGGAAGAATGTGACCCTGAGTGGGATATTGGGGTCATAGTGCTGGGGGGGGGGGGGGTCTTCCAATGGAGCAGCAATATGAAGTCACTATCAGTGTGCATTGTCACACATCGGTACCCCTCATGAAAAGACCATATACGTTGCTAGGGCGTTAAACACCAACATACAACAAAAGGAATACTGGTACAACCCAGATGCTCGATTGGCATGATTTCTTCGGCAAGCTACGGTTGCTGTGTTCTGAAACATATGTGCAGAAATAAGACCATCACCAACAGGTCTATCATATTACACCATTCTGCAACAGGCTCAATGTAGAGTAAGACAATCACGTTTAACTGCCCTTCTCGTCCGTGCCCTCTGTAACCATCCCGACAGACAATTTGTAGCCACACCTACTTAAGTCCCCACTTTGCGCCCACTTTAGACAAAATAACCCACAGTCACCAGTGACGCCCATCTGGCAGCAACCATTGTCTTGGTTCCAAGGACGTCACTGATGACTGTGGGTTCTTAGGTCTAAAGTGGTCGCAAAGTGGTCACAAGGTGTAGTGTGACTTGGGCTTAAAGGGGCTGTCACATTACGATGCATCGCGCCAACGTATGTGATTTTTGGTCGCTACATCAGGACACGTCGTTATGCGTTACGCGTGCATTAGGCGCTCGTTGGTATACGTCAATGTACATCAACGTTCATTGAGATATGGCGTCGCGCGTCAGGGGCTTGGCAAAGTTTTGTGCATGCACAAAACTTTTGATGTACGACAACATTCGACAATGTGTGGATTGTACGTCGGCCATATATTATGTATACGTTAGGCGTACGTCGATGTATGTTAGACATACATTAGACAAACGTTGTTCAGTACATTGCACTACCCATCCTGATATGACCTTAGATGTTGCTAGGATGTAAAACAACAAACAAACGAAATGTTGCACTACGTTGACCTATGTTAAAAGCAGTGGGAACGTACAGTCCACATACTGTCAACGTATGGATAACGTATGTCTAACGTACATCTATAGCGTATGTTTAGCGTTTCTCCAGCATGTCTTGACATATGTAATGTATGAGGCATAGTTCTGGCAATCTATTAATGTATATACCGTTCACGGGCGTTCTGTAAACATACCGTGAGCATAATTCAAGCGTTTTTCACCCAGAGGAACGTTAGCCATACGTTGGTCATATGTTGGCCATACACTATGTGTGTGGTATATATATGTCCAACTTTGCCCCCCGTGCCGAAAAGTTTGACACTTCTCAACATAAAAAAAGTGAATTTACACGTTGGCCATGGTCTTGCGAGATGCGTCATAATGTGACAGGGCCTTAAGTTATTGTGCAGTAACGTCACCTTCCCTGTCTATTTAGATGTGCCCAGCCTCACCCATTGGTTCTATATATATTCAGGCAGAAGTGGCCAACCAGTAGTGGGACAGGAAGGATCAGCTGACTGGCTACCTTCGCTTACCTGTCCCAACAGACAACTGTGCACCAAGTCGCTCTAATCGTGTTGCACAGAACCTTCCAGAACCCCAGAGATTCAAGCCAGAAAAAGCCCTCTGACGGCTTAGCATAATACTTGTATAAAGGTGAACATTTATACATACACATAAACGGACGGACAGTTTATTATTACCATTATTATGAGATTATATTAGATTATATTAGGTTATATTAGGTTATATTATTGACCAATCGCTGTCGTCCGTGTCGCAGTTGCGGGACTGTACAGGTCGAAGCTGCGTTTGACAAGTCGGGCGCTGGTTTGAATCGTCACCTGCTGCCAGTTTTTACTTTTTGTAATGTAGCTGTCACACTACGACGACAAGGGGCGACGACAGCCCAGCGACTTGGATTTTGTGAAAACCCGACGACATATGCAAATTCGGGCCAAGTTGGACGACTGTGCGGCGACAGTGCGGCGACAGTGCGGCGACAGTGCGGCGACAGTGCGGCGACAGTGCGGCGACAGTGCCCGCCCCCCCACCAAAGTGAGAAATATGAAGAGTGTGATAGTGAGTGTGAGTGTCATAGTGAGTGTCATAGTGAGGGTGAGTGTGAGTGTCATAGTGAGTGTGTGTGGTTTATCGCACACACAGAGACACAGAGACACAACAGAGACACACACACACAGACACACACAGAGACACACACACACAGACACATAGACACACACACAGACACACCACTACACACATTT
>JASIRB010002165.1:0-53992 GCA_030323885.1 Branchipolynoe longqiensis
ATATATATATATATAATAGTGTTGAATGACCAAGGGGTCATTCGGGGTCATTGCGGGGTGCACGGGGCAGCGAAGCCGTTGGGCCCCCCCCTCCCCCCTCCCCCCTCCTCGGGGCGGGGGGGGCGGAGGGGGGGGGGGCACAACCACAGCCTCTACTCCACTTGACCCACATCCTCCCTCGCCCTGCCTGCCTCCTCCTCCCCCACCAGCCAGCCACTCACTCACACACATGAGCGCCTCGCTAGCACACATACCACTGGTCACTCCGCTCCCAGCCACAGGACTGACCACACCTAACTCTCTTTGGCCACGCCGGTGCACATACACACACCACACCGTCGCCCATAGGATGCCTAGACACGGCTCGTCCGGGAGGAGCAGGAAGGCCGGGAGGCCCCCGGGATCTAAGAACAAGCCCAAGGTAGGTGCCCCGGCCGCCACTGGTACGGTGCCCATCCTCGACATGGGAGACAGCCGGGGGGAGCGGAGCAGCACCCCCCAGGATACCGACGATTCCTACATCCCTGCCGGGCAGCCTTCCCCGGTCGCACGTGCGGCCCGGGACCCCCCGTCGCCCACACGCCCCGGGCCCGGGGCTGGCCCCGCCTCGCCCGGCCGGGACGTCGATGCCAGGCTGCGGGAGATGGAGGCGCGCATGGAGGCGCGCATGGACACACGCATGGGAGCCATACAGGATGCCCTAATGGACATAGTGCGGCAGGGCGCGCACCGGGACGGGGCGCTGCACGCTCCCCCCCCGCCCTCCCCCCCCGTGGCCGTGCCCCCACCAGCCGCCCCGGCACCGGCCGCCGCCCAGCCCAACAGACCGGCGGGCGGGCCGCCACCCCCGGCGCGGCACAGACTCAGGTCCCTCTCGCCCGGCTACAACCCTGCATACACCGACCAGCAGGTGGGTGCCTGGCATGACCCCCACGCGCGCCTGCCCCCTCCAGCAGGAGGGAGGGACGCCGAAATACGCGACGAGCAGCAAACTAGGATGCGGCGGCTACAACGGATAGACGACGACGTCGCCCGATATGAAGCAAGACATCGAAGGTTGGAAGGTAGGCGGGCCGTCATGCACGACATGTTTATCACAAATCCAATATCAAAGCCGTACATGTACCTAGACCGCAGTGATTGCCAATCGGCCGCACACAAGCTAGCCGCCCGAGGCACCATGACTGAGCGTGAGTACCTAGCCGCATTCATGACACTCATTGATGACCACGAGGTATATGACCCTCGTGACTTTCTTGATATGCTCGACCATTTTCGGTGCATCACCGACGAATGCAGGACCAAGCCCTGGCCGATGGTGCGCAGCTGGTCGCAACGCATATTCGACAGCATAGAAAGAAGGAAGATGCGCTGGAGCGACAAGTCGGATATGAAACATGAACGGCTCACATACTACACGGCCACGCCCACCCCAGATGACAGGGCGGCCAGAGCTCCGGCACGTGACAACAACAAACAAGCACGCGGGCGCATAGAGTTTGAAGCCCATGAGCGCCCGTGTGTCGCATACAACTCGGCACGACGCTGCACCCTCCCACAGCGCCACCACGACGGCCCGGATGACGTGGTGCACGCATGCTCACACTGCTTCAAAACCACACAAATCGGCTTTGACCACTCAGAGCAGCAGTGCAGGCGCAAGGCACGCGATAATACAAAGAACTGATGCATCGGGACGGGGGGGAGCACCGGGGCCCGCCCCCCCCCTCCCCCACCACCCCGCCCCCACACACCACCGCTGATGACCACCCACACCGCCCTCAACGGCCAACCTACACACACAGGCGGCCCCTGTCGCCGCACCCACACAGCAACCGCCGCACACCCAATCAGCCACATATCTCGCCACCGCCGCGCACCGACGCCTCTCATCCCGGCTCAGGTTAGCCCTCCGCCCGCACCGCCACCCCCCGAGCAACCCCGGGGGGACACCGCCACCGCCACACAGCGGGCCCCCTCCCCGCCACCACACACCGGCTGCCTCATCTCAAAAGCAGCCGACACACCACAGAGGTTCGACATCACAACCGGGCCCCGCCACCCGGACTCCCCACAGCCGGAACCGGAAACGGGCCCCCAGGGCCCCCCCCCTAGCGCACACAGCGCCCGTGCCCCCCAGCGGGCCCCTCAGAACCAACCCGCACCCGGACACAGCACACAGATACCCGGCGCCGCGGAAAACGGCAAAGAAACATTTGAACGAATACGGCTACACTGCTCCCACGACTCCGCCCACCTCCCAGGCAGCAGTATTGACACCGACCCACACGCACTTAGCGCACACCGCATCCGCCACTGGCCCCACCCCACTCACCAACTAAGCCACGAGATAGCACACATATATAGCCGAGTACGTGAAACCGGCCTCCCCAATGTCAGCGCCGCTCGCATCGCCGTACCAAGCGGCATTAACGTTGATAGATGGCGCGCCCGCCTTTCAGGCTCAGCCGACCACAGGGAACTTGTCGACCTCCTTAAATATGGATTCCCACTCGGCTACATGGGTCCGACTTCCGGAACCGGAGTAGTCTCCAATCACCCGAGCGCAGACCAACATCCCGAGGCGGTTGATGAATACATTCGTAAAGAAACCGACTGCGGGGCGCTATACGGCCCACACGCTGACCCGCCATTCAGCCCCTGGTTCCATGCCTCCCCCATCATGACCAGGCCCAAGGCCGAACCAACAAAGCGGAGGATCATTACCGACCTCTCCTTCCCTGCCGCAACCTCCATCAATGCCTTCATCATGAAGAACACTGCCCTCGGACACACCCGCGACCACTGCCTCCCCACTGTCGAGGGACTAACACGCAAACTCAGGGACAGCGGCACTGGAAGCTATATGTTCACCATGGACATCAGCCGCGCCTACAAAAACTTTCGCACATGCCCACTCGACTGGCCGCTGCTAGGCGCACGATGGAACGGGCAATTCTACCTCGACATATCCGTACCCTTTGGCGCCCGAGGCTCCAGCTGCCACGTCCAGAGGGTGGCCGATGCACTAATCTACATACTAAGGGGCCGCGGCATCACGGCCACCATGTACCTCGATGACCTCATCGTCGTCGCCCCCGACAAGCCCACTGCTGATGCCCAATTCGTCGTCGCGCGCGACATATTCGACGAGCTTGGCCTGCCCGAGGCAAAAGAGAAGACCCAGCCACCAGCTCCGACCGTACGCTGGCTAGGCATACAAATAGATGCCACCACCATGACCCTCGCCATGCCCCTCGACAAGGTCAACTCCACCATCAGGCTCGTCCACGCAGCCGCTGCCAGGACCCACATAACCAGGAAGCAGCTCCAGTCACTGCTTGGCAAGCTCCTACACCTCTCTAAATGCGTCCACCCCGCACACCTGTTCGTCGGCCGCCTCCTCCAGGCCCTCAGGGGCATCACTGGCACCCGCACACTCATGACCGACGACATGAGGGCCGACCTTGCCTGGTTCCCCACCTTCACCGATGGATGGAATGGTTCCGCCATCATACCGCCCAACGACCCGGGTAGGGAGATCGTCGTCGATGCCTGCCTGGGCGGGATCGGCGGAGCCGACGACACATGGGCGTACTCCATGCCACTCACGCACGGATATCGCAATGAGGCAGACAGCATAACACAGATCGAGGCACTAAACGTCCTCGTAGCTCTACATACCCTCGCCCGCCCCGAGGATGAGGGAGGCCACATAGCCATACGCTGCGACAACATGGCGGCCGTCCACGTACTTTCCACCGGAAAGGGACACGACCCCCGCCTCATGAGCATAGCTAGGGCCGCCTGGATGTTCCAGGCGGTCAGGAACATAAGACTCACCTACCGACACATCCCCGGCGACCAGAATGTGGTAGCCGATGCCCTTAGCAGAGCGCACATCAGCCCCTACTATAGGGACATGGCTATCCGCATATGCCAACACAGGCGCCTTACTCCCATACAACCAGCCCTCCTTGACTACAGCCCATTGCAACCTCTTTCTGCTTGCAGGGGCCGACTACAACCGCCTGCAGAGGGCGGCCCAGGCAAGACAGGCCGACGCCAGGGCCCCGGGCACCTGGGCCAACTACAACACGACGGTGCGCAACTACCTGGCCCACTGCCGCACCTACGCCATCGACACACTACATCCCACCCCGCTCCAGCTGAGGTGCTGGATAGAAGAGCGCGCGGACCGGGTGTGCCCATCATCAGTGGCGAACTCGGTGTCGCACCTCAGGCTCTACTTCAAGATCAAGGAGGCCCCAGCAACGCCACTAGAACACATCACCGTCACCCTGGCCCTCGACGCCCTCAAGAGGTCCAAGGACCACAGGCCGACACAACAGACCCATGCGCCGGTGCCAGTCATACGACAGGCGGTCATCCACCTTGCACGCACGCCGCACGGGAAGGTGGTGGCGTTCGCCATTCTGGTCATGTTCTACACCGGGGCGCGACAGTCGGAGGTGGCACCCAGGTCAGCAGCAACCTTCGACCCAACGCGCCATGCTACCAGGCGAGACGTGTGGGTGCAGGACGGCCACCTCCAAATAGACCAGAAATGGGCCAAGAACATGCAGGCCAATGGCCGATCCCGGAGGCTCCGCCTGGCTCCCAGCCCGGACCCTCGGCTCTGCCCGGTCGAAGCATACAACCAGATGATCGACATAACACCCACCCGGTCCAGCGACCAGCCCTTACTGGTATTTCCAGCGGACGGGCTGCCTATGACAATCCCATACATTGCTAGGGCGTGGAGCGATGCACAGCGCGCCCACACTCAACAACAGCCCTTCACTCTCCATGCAATCCGGAGGGCAGCTGCCACCGTCGCATTCGCCTCGGGCAGCTCCGAACTCGAGGTCCAGCGATTTGGTGGCTGGGCCTCTCAAGCGCACAGGGTCTACATCGACACCCGGGACTCGAACAGAGTCAATACTGCCTTAGTCAATGCTATGACAAAACAATAACTATTATATAATATATATCAGACCCCGACACAGTTATAGGTATTCTAAAGGCCATCCTTGCCCTGACCCTTGTACATACATATTTAACCGTTCGGCTATTCCACCCCCGCTTAAGGCGAGCCAACGAGTTAATTTATGTGAATTTCCTGGGCCTGCCACGGGCTGCTGCAGCCTCTCCTCCCGTCTGCCGGTAGTCCGTCTCCGTCGGTGTCCTCCCCGTGTTAAAGGCGAATAGCCAGAGTTTCGTCCAAATACACAATTTGCCATTGAGCGCATTTATCGGCCTAAAGTATATATATGTCTAGAAGTTAGATTATTTCAACTACTGGCTGTCCCCCTTCGCAATCCGGGGTATTAATAATGCTACTGAATTATTCCAGAAGTACGCGTCCAGCTAGAGATGCTGCCGCTGTCACTGGTAATCAGTCTAAGTTAAAGTTTTAATACCGTCCAAAAGTAACACTAAGTTAAATCCGTTAATGTGTTGTCATTATATTCCCGCAGATGGGTTAGGGAACTGCATAAGGCTTGCTTAGGCTTAAGCCCCTTAATTACATATAAAGCAATCGAATATCAGGTTTTCCATAGGGGTTAATCTACAATAATACTGGAGGAAAGTAAAGAATGCAAGGAACATCCCAATCCACCTTCACAAGAGCTCACGACTTTATTCTTACCCTAACTAACAATGATACCAGCGAAATATGCGTAGTTAATAAAGAAATATATGTTGCCCGTACCCTCCCGTGAAGTTTCATTAAATTAGTTTAGAATTTCGATAATTTGGGCCTAAATATCGGCTGAAACATCAGAGCGTACAAAAACACGTCTGACTGGTCTGGCCCCGAACGCCCGACCGCCCGTCGTTGCTTAGCTAGTCGCCAAGCAATGCTTTACCACCGAGAACCCTCGCGTGCACAGTGAAAGCAATTTGCGCGCTCGTGGAACGAGTGCGCAAATTGCTCAAGGCGAGTAGACACGCCCACTTCACTGCTCCTCCAGACGAACAACAAAGATTGATGTTCGTCTAAAAAGAGAAAAGTGGGCGGGACTACATTGGTACCCGGGAGCAGCACCTGAAAATAAAACTATATAAAGATGCGCCAGTGCGCAAATTGCTTAACAGGATTTCAGAAAATTTAAGGACCATGTTCCTAGTAACAAGTGCGTTCGAGTAAGCGCAAATTATATTATATAGATGTGCCAGGGCGCAAAATGCGCACCAGAATTACAGAAAAGTTGACACTCCTTATGAGTATTTGCCGAGTGCACTGGTAGATGTAAAACGCCAGAGAGCAAACTTGTGCCTATCACACAGTTTATATTGTATTACAACAAAAGGAAGGAGACATTACTGGCGACCGGTGGGCCCCGTATATTAAAAATACTCCCGACCGGATCTTACTGTTTGGGCACCGTATATGCAGATTACACTCCTGACCGTAAATTCAATTTTGGGCACCGTAAGCCGTGATACTCCCGATGAGAGATCCTATGTGGGCCCTGTATAATTATATACTCCCGGCGGATTTTCCCAATTGGGGCACCGCACCACGACTTACTCCCGACCAGGTAATGTCAGTTTCACAATGCCTCCCTTGTACGAATAATACCATAATATTTTTTTTTTACTTCCATGCCAAAACGGCAGATAGACAACTATGGCATGGCCTCAGGGCAATTAAATCCTTTCCTCAGGATATCACTATCATCATTAACCGCCATTGCTGCTATATTTAAACAAAAAATTGAAATGCATAGTGTTTGCAATGTGTGATTTTTTAAATATATTTTCCGAATAATATCGAAGTCATACATACATGAAATAAAAGAAATCTCCTTATAAAGGCATAAAGGAGGAAAACCGTGAGCCCCTTTAAATTTAACAACTTGTCACTACAGTCGGTCACTCGGGTCAGACGCTTCCGTGGTAACATCCGTCATTCCAGCGGTGCATGTGTCTAACTAATACACAAACTGCCCTGACTTGAGCACCGCTGGCCTACCTGGATCTAGCCCGAAATAGACTCCTGGACGGACTTCTCGAGAAACGCGACGCTGCTGCGAGGAAATTGCTGCTGGCCGGAAACTTGCTTCTTCTGTTTTCTTGTAAGCCAATATAGGCGTTTGGATAGTACACCAAAATTAACTGTATCATTGAATATCCACAGCCGATAATCCAAAGAAGGATTATCGCTTCTATATATTCAATACGCACAAGAGATATATTCAGTATAAAACTGAATATATATATATAACTGGGTGAATAACCCGAGTCGCTATGATTTCTTATTACTTTTTATTTTACTAGTCAAGACCGAATAGAATTGCGCCAAAGCGCTTTCGCGAAGAATATAAATAGAAATGAAAAGATTTTTTTTTGTTTGCACCTCTGCGCATTTTACTAATTGTGTTCATATAGAAAGGCATAAATTGTGTTGTTTAGCGCGACTGCGCATTTTTGCTAGCTACCATTGACCAAATCGTGGGCAAAAAAAAATGGGGAGAATAGATGGATATCAGAAGAGTACACCAAAAAACAAACATTAAATTATGGAAAAATTTAATTACACCCCGCAATGCCGTACTGAACTGGACGATTCATCATGAAAAGCTACTTAAAAAGTGGGCTATGCTAGCTATCGGTGGTACAGCTATGGCATAGACCCAAATAAACATGCGTACGGAATAATACGACAGAAGCGAAATGCATGAGCGCGCAAATTGCTTCTACTATGATACTTTACAAACATTCACGAATAAGTGTCTAATAAAATTTTAGACTTTTGTCTTTCTTCCCTTTAAATATGCTTTCCGAAGCAATAGCAAATGAGCAATCCGACAGCAAATCCAACTACACAATACACTTGGGCAACTGCCCGACAATGTTTCTTTTAACCTTAGATCACAATGTTGCGACTGAAAGGCCTATGTTAGTTTGTTTTTATTTCTATTCGACTGAACTTAACCTGTTAACTATTACAGTTCACGATGTAATAGCGGTCTGTTAGGAATGACTTGGGCCGAAAGGCCTATATCCATAGCCATATTAACTTTACTTAGCACCATGTCTTTTATGGTGCTAAATTAGAATTTTACTCAATTTGTCCTTATTTATTTTCTTTCTAATATTATTTTTAATTGCAGGAGTATGTTCCGCAGCACTGGGTATCTGTCTACCCTTAAATTTTGACAGTTATGATAACCCTTTTAGAATATTGTGAGTACTTTTACGCGAATTTGGAAGAGAGACTATAAAACGGACTGAATTTATTACAATATGGTGACTCACATGCTGGTGCCCTCAGAGCGAATGGAAGATAATATTATAAAAGCATGTGTAGTACATCTCTGTGATGGGGAACCATACTTCAGCATCACAGCTGAGACAATTGCTACCGCGCGCAAAATGCGTACTCAACTGTTGCCAGGGGTTAGCAATACACGGGTGCGGAATTCGCGCCCCGCCATATGTCAGGTTATTTTTCTTGGATAATATCGTAATATATATACAAGTATGTACAGAATATTAATTTAAGTGACTTTACTTTAGCGTGTCTATGATTATTGAAATTCGCAAAGCGGTTACTTTTATGAATAATTTATAGATGGCCTTTCTAAAGTTACTTTTATAGTTTGAGGCCTGGTGTTGGTGTGTGAGGCTTTGTATGGTGGTATTTTCACCGTTACTTTACAATTCCCTTCCGCGAGGAATGTGGAAAAGACTTTAGAAGAATTTTTGTTTTGTTTACATTGAAATTTCCTCCTGGGAGTAATTTGGAATATATATTTTTTTCTTATTAAAATTTGAAATAGTCTCCTGAGAGCAATTTGGAATATGTTTTAATTATTGGAATTGAAATGGTAATTTGGAATAGTGTTTTAATTAATATTAGCTTCCTCGGCCACTCACACCTGGCCAAGAGGTATCTCCAGATGTTCAGGAGAACCCGTTAGTATTTTTGAGAGAGGTTACATTTATATTTTTAAGCAGTTATTTATTTTTATATTTTAGCGATCCCAATTTAGTTGTACTTTATAAACTGCCCGTTATGATAAAATTTTCTACTACCAAGCTGTTGCCTCAGAGAAAATTTATGACTAACTAGATTTAATGGAAAGGTTTATTAGCTAAGTTAGTGATTACAAAATAGCATAGCTGATCCTCTGTTATAATTATTTATAGGATATTTAGATGCTGGGTGTGAAAAAATCGAAATAGTTGTTTTGATCCCAAGTAATATAATTAATTTGCGCCCTCCCGAAACTCCTCGAATATATATGTGCCCCAAACGATACCCGTTGTGGTGCCCTAGAGTGAGAGATGGAGATGGATGGGTTCGCGAGGGTACGTCTTCCAGGTCCAACGCTTGCCGCGCCTTGGTTGCTGGGGGTGGGCGTGGTCCTGGAATGCACCTGCTGCTCCCCCGCGAAACCCGCGCATGACTGTTGGTGGTAGCCGTGGCTCCCGGGCATGGTGTAATGTTGTGAAAAAATGCGTATGGAATTGAAAGAAAAGAGAGAATATTAATACATGAGGAAATGATTAACAGAGAATCAGACTATTTGGAATTAATTTTCTACAAATAGGATTGAGAATTTGGAATAATTATTATCTTATTGTCATAACACCCAATTTAGAATATTTACCGAAACCATTATTTAGGGTTGTTTTAGGGATTAATTAAAATCATAGGCCAAGCAATGGATACATTAAAATATTGCATGGATTAGCAATATTTTTATGATTACGTATTATAATTAACTCGGATATGCGCTAGCCATAGGCCAAGCCTATGTAATGGATACATATATTTGTATGCATATAAATATTGTATGGGTTAGCAATATTTTATGATTACGTATTATAATTGAATAGTATACATTATAGCCATAGGCCAAGCCTATCTAATTTAAGCTGTACATCCTTACAGTACACTGTTCAATCAATCAATCAATAGTTCCATCCTCTAGTCGAGGGTTGGATGCAATGGTTCTCCACTTGTCCCGATGTTGTGCTGTTCTGATAGACTGTGAATAATTCAAGCCTGTCCACTGTGAAATATTTGTAAACCATGATGTTCTTGGTCTCCCTCTCCCTCTGCTGCCATTCACCTTCCCTTCCAACAATGTACGGTATATTGAACTCTGACGAATGATGTGGCCAAAATAAATAAGTTTCTTTGTCTGTATAGTGGCAAACAAGCTTTTCTTATTTTTAATTTTTCTGAGAACTTCTTTGTTGGTGATCTTCTTTGTCCATGATATTTTCATCATCCTTCGATAAGTCCACATCTCAAATGCTGCTAAACGTTTGTACATTTTCTTAGAGATTGTCCATGTCTCTGCCCCATACATTAGAGTAGACCACACATAACACTGAAGAATACGCTTCCTTGTTTGTATTAATATCTTACTTGATGTTAACACTCTATTCATTTTGGAGAATGTTGTTCGGGCTATTGTTATCCTTCTTTTAATTTCTTCCTCCTGATTGATTGAACAGTGTACTGTAAGGATGATAATAACTATATTTTTTGGATTAGAAACCGTCAGGCAAACCTTCCTGTAGTTCAATAGTCATGGGCGCGCAGGCGGACACATATTCGACCAATACGCCCAAGGACTCACCTGTATCCATCTGCTCGTTGCAGATGGTAACGTCGGAAGAGGCATCCGAAAACGCTCCCTCCTTATCGGAGGAAAATACTAACGGATTTTCGCTGAGGGGTGCGAGACCATCAGCGGGTTCCTGGAAGGGAGAAGGGAGACAAGGATACTAAGTCCTTGTTGGTGTCTTCCACCATTGCCGATGAAGTCGATGGTTGCGCCGGCGCCTGGATAGGCGTGCGCACGCATTCCTCCACCTTCTTGGATGATTGGACGGCGGCTGGAGGTTGCGCTGGCACCAGGATAGGCGCATGTACGCATTCTGTCGCCGCCTCTGAGAGCTGGCAGGCGGCCGCAAATTTTGCCAAAGTAGACTCGACGCTACTCGGGGCGGTAATTTCCACCCTGCCAGTCGTCTGGGGACTGAGAGTGGGTAGCAACACCTCCGGGCTAGCCATTGCCGACTCGCCCTTGGGTGACAAAGTTTTCCATTTATGGGAAACCGCAGGAGGCGCAGTTTCCTTAGGGGCGACGTAGGGTGCCAGAGGAACGGTCTTGTAGCTCCCTGGTAGCCAACGTGGTGCAGCAGGCGGTGCAGTGGAAGTAGAAGCCTCCCCTGACGTCGTCGTAGAATGGTCACCCAAAGCGGTGACCTGCGCAATTTCCTCCCCCTCGGGAAGGCAAGCGCGAAGCTTGGACGCGGAAAACGCGGATAGGTCCAGCAAATCTGGATCCCCATCCCATTCCAGTGCCGGCACGCCAAAGGTGAAGTTGAACTTCATGTTCATATCTTCCCATTTGCGCAGCTGCATCTCGTGCTGCATCATCATGAAGGGGTACTTGCCTTCCGCTGCCTTGGTTTTGGCTTTCTCCTCTGCCACTACCTTTTGGAAATCCGCGTTAAGCGCATCCCACATCGTCTTGGTGTACGTAACCTTGACCGGATCCAGACAATTGATCCAGAAAGTGGCCATGGGTCCCACCATGTGCATGAAAAGGTCCATGGCCTCGATGGACTCTTTGCAGGAGTCATGCTCGAGCGCCTCCTGAACCATAGGTGGTAAGCATACGTGCCGCTCTATTAGACACTTCTTCGCTTCTGGAGATAAATCTGGCTCGAAAGAAGTGTCTTGACTAGTGGCTGAGGAGCGGTGGACATCTCTGCAGCCCGGCGCTTTAAGTCACGACGGACTGATACTGTAATTGGTCCTACTGTAGGCAGTGAGGGATCCAATGGCTTAGCGCCCTTGCGCGTAGCAGGTTTGCTAGGCGCCAGCATAGCCTTAGCAGCTGGTGCAGGTTTGGGCTGAAGGGCGGCCAGGTGCGCACTTTCCTTCTCCCCGAACTGTTGCAGCTCAGCGCCGCGAGCAATTTGCTCTGCGGCCTTCTCCAACGGTGGATCTTCCGTAGGGATGTCCACCACAGCTGAGGCATAAGAAATGCCTTCCTCAATTTTTTCTGCCGTGAAGGGGCGGGGTTCCGGCGGCTGAGGACGTCCCTAGTGGGACTTGTAACCGCAGCTGGCAGGTTTAACAGGACGGCTGTTGATGCCATCCTCTATATCCTGCTTTTCCTGGAGACGGAATCTGCATGAAGCATAATACGCCTTCTCATTGAGCGTGGCGCCGCCGTATAGGCACACGGCAATGGTCTGTGCTGCTTGTGGCAGCCGCAAAGTCTCAGATTGACTTTGGCGACCCCGTTGAATCCTGACCTCTGGTTGGTAGGTATAACGGCACTTAGCCGACAAGGACGGATCCTTTGCCACTCGCGCCAGTTTCCTAATGGTGAACTGGGGGTGCTTGTGACCTGTCTTGGCGCAAATGCCATACGACATCAAATGTCGTTACATGAGCCCTCTTCTGTGAGTAGAGAAGGGCTTTCCCATCGTCTTGGTGAACGGGCAACCTGCAGACCTGTATTCGTCGCACGACCATTTCGCCACAGTACACAAATGCTCCTCACAAATATGACGAGCCAACACATCCCAACGCCTATAGCGATGGTGGGGGGTCTTCAAATTTTCCGGCATCGCTACGCCGCATTGCAGGAAATATTTACAAAAGTGACACTTGTCTTTGGGACGATATGTATGCCTAACAAACTTCAAGTGAGAAATATCATGAGGCCTATACAGAGACCTACTCAAACCATGAACAGCAGTAATAATATTATGGATCTGCTGCACATAGGGCTGAAGGCTGGTTTGATGGTCATCAACCCAGTCTTCCACACCTGAATCCTCCCCATTTTCCCGATTAATAGGGGGGAGGCGCAATTTGCTTCGGCCAGTAGGAGTTGGTGGCAACATGTACATGGCTAATCTACGTTCTGGGCGCGGAGGATCAAAATACCTCTCGTTCATTACAGATTCCTGCAACATACCCAATTCAGCTGCCTTTTTAAGAGGGACAGAACGAAGAGAGCGTCTATTGTATACACAATTTACTAAGCGGGGATACCGATCAGGGATAGTAGCAACCGGGATATCGCTATCCCATTTTAGCTCACCTAGTTCCAGTCGTTCGAGACGAAGTGCCATCGTCCCGTACTGTGGATCCACAGTTGGGTTGGGTTGAGGGAGGTCCTCATCATCCGACGCATTTTCCTTAGCCAGTGCCTTCGAGGCGGGGGTAGGTGCTGTTTCCTCGCCCACGGACGGAGAAGGGTTTCGCTTGGCCACACGTTCCGACGCCCTTCTACAGGGTGAATGCCTAGGAGCCTCTGCTGGAGAAAGTCGAGTATTGTTAGCCGACTTACCTGGAGATGAGGGGGTAGGCTCATCTTCCGTATCAGTATCCTTTGGTCGCCGTTTGGTGACCAAAGTGAAATCTTCCTCAGTCACCATGGGAGTAACATGAGGAGAGGTTGTCCCGCTGTCGGCCCAAGATTGGGACACAGGGTTACTACAGGGTGCTTCCTTGGCCGGAGCTGCGGATGCTTTATCTATCATAAGGGATAGTCGTCCTTCTAGCCTTTCCTCTGGAATGAGGACATTCCAGTCCCTTACTGTATACACCACGATTTTCCCGGTGTCACCGTGCAACACGTTGCATACCAAAGGGTTTTTCGTGGGACCCTTACCCGATCCTCCTGCGGCAGAGGTGGCTGACTCCATTCCCGATTTCTTGCGCGATCAGGCCTGGTCCCGGTCTTGTGTCACTTACGAGTGGTTTAGAATTTACCACCCGAGAAATCTGATTATTATCCTATAACCAAAAACGCGCCACCAGACGATCCCTCTCCACTAGGTAGCTGCCCACCAGGTAAAGTACCCAACCTACTAAAAAGTAGGCTGGCAAAAAACCGTAGGGTGTGTCAAAAGGGGGGGTCTTCACGCAGTGGGAACTGGGTGAAGACTAATCTAAAGAACGGCCCCGCCAGCCAAAGTGGCGTGGCAGCGCGTTCCTGTAGGTTGTCGACCAATGGCAAGCTTGTGTTTCGGCGGGAAAACTCCAAGCTGACCTAGTCCGACGCGCAATTAGGTCACGAAGAACTCTAGTTCTCCATGGCAATGGGGTCGCCTGCTGTAGGCGCCCTAAATAGAACAAATTCATTTGATATATTGAAATCGTGTTATGCAGCGACCTTTATATTTAATATAATTACTATAAATTATAAAAGAGTGATTAGTGGCTCTAATCGCCTGCCAGCGCAATATTTACTTTTGTTCCAACATTTATTGTTACTTTTAGTGTTCAAAATTGTGCTTCTAACTCCACCCGTTCACGATGTCAACAATGCGAGTCCATTTTTTATTGGCACTTGGGCGTTTGCTAACATCACAAATACAGGTGTCGGGGAGCTAGAACCCGTGATTATCCTTATACCTATCGATCATATATCCACACCATGAAATACGGCATTACTAGTAAGGATATACCATTGATACGCAAATAATTTCTTTTGCCGTTTATTTGCCACCGTGAACGATACGCGTACGCCCAAATCCTGGCTTGTACTTAAATGCACAAGTGCGCAAATTGTTCCCTAGAATTTGGCGCCAATAATTTTATACCCAACTTCTGGGAATTCGTAGAGTAAAAATGTTTCGAATATTTATTTTCATTTTTGCGGCCATGGATTAATTTGCAGATTCAACACCGCTAAGCCATCCCTTACCATGCCCATCGAGAATAAATTCTCGAAAGGAAAAGAAAACAATGTGACATCACGCGCGATTCGCCCCAACTGATCGTTTGAGAGAATGCTAAACCGACAATAACGTGTTGGCTGAGCCACAGTCTAACTGTACCCACTAGCTTCAGCATCTCCGCCTTCTTCCCTCCGACCAACTAAAATACCAACATGCGCGTGGCCATTGTGTGCCACTCAAGGGGGGCTGGGATCCAGCGCCTGCTCGAGAGGATAGCGGAAGAGCACAAATTTCTCGTGCTAACCAACCCTGGGAAGGTGTACATGGAAGCAATGCGCCAGTCGCTGTCCAGGATACGGTAAGTCACACATAACGCTAATAGCTTGTAAGAACGAAATTCCCACACCTGAAGAACGCTCTCACGCGCAAATTCCTCACATGTAAAATTATAAAACTGAAAAAATGCTTTTACGCGCAAAACTGAAGGGCTAATTACTCCCGCAGGGACTTCCAACCCGAGTATGTGATCCTGGCCACCGGGATTTGCAGGGTGACGGCCAGGGATCGGAGGACTAGGACCACCACGGCTCGGGTGCAGGACGTCTCGGCCATCCTAGCCGGCCTGGGCGTGGAGAGGGAGGAATCCCTCAGCCTCCTTAGGACGGCATACACCGGGAGGGTCAGATCGCGACCGACCAACCAGTGTCACTAGTTCTTAGCTCTTCATCTTACCACTCTTTACCAGTGGAGTCCCTGACTAGCCACATTTGGTCATGCCAAGCATGTCACACAATTTAATATGTTTGTCCTTTGGGAGGCCTTTTGTTAGAAGATCAGCTAGCATCTTCTCTGTTGGACAAAATTTACAGTTCCTTTCTCAACCTCTTCTCCGATGTAGTGATACTTTATGTCAATGTGTTTGGCTCTCCCATGATACTGTGGATTTCTTGTCATGGTAATTGCTGCTTGACTGTCATCATACATTGTGGTTGCCTCACTGGGGTTGTCATCCAGTTCATGTAGTAAATCTCTCAGCCACAGTCTCCTGGGCTGCACTAGCAAGCGCGATGTATTCCGCTTCTGCTGTTGATAGAGCAACACATGTCTGCTTCTTGCTCCTCCAGCTCACTGGTGATCCTGCTAGGGTAAACAGATACCCAGGCGTAGATTTTCTGTCGTTAATGTCACCAGCCCAATCTGCATCACTGTAGCCAATGAGGCTATCCTTGCAATTCCTGTTGTACAGAATTCCGAAATAGGTTGTTCCTCTTAAGCACCGTAGGATTCGCTTCGCAGCTGTCCAGTGTTCTTTGGTTGGACTTTGCACATATTTTGGGATGTTGCTGACAGCAAAAGTAATATCTGGACGAGTCCAGTTGGACAAGTAGAGCAAACTGCCAACTACTGACTGATAGGCCAACTGGTTGACTATCGGCCATCGCTGTCCTTCTGTAATTTTGTACTTACATCAACTGGTGTGCTTACTGGCTTGGCGTCTCCCATCTTGAACTTCTCAAGAATTTTCTCAGTGTAACCTGGCTGTCCAATCCACATAGACCCATATTTCATGGTCTTAACTTGGACACCAAGAAAAGATTGAAGCTGTCCTAAGTCCTTCATCTCGAACCTCTTAGACAACAACTTCTTCATCCTTTTCATCGTAGCACTTGTTTCAGTAGCGATGAGAATGTCATCCACGTAAACAGCCACAATGACTGTTTCCTTTCCTGCACTGCTATATATGCAAGGATCAGCGTTAGACTGTTGCAGTCCATGACTCTTCAGGTAGGAGTATAAACTCCATTCCAGCAGCGCAGTGACTGTTTCAGTCCATACAGGCTTCTGTTGAGCTTGCATACAAGATCCTCCTTGCCTTTCACTACAAAGCCCGCAGGCTGCTTGATGTATACTTCTTCCTCTAACATTCCATTTAGAAACGCTGTCGACACATCCATCTGATGAAGCAGTAGTTTCTTCTTCACAACAAGAGTTATCACACTGCGTACCGACTCAGCCCGGATGACTGGACTGAAAGTCTCGTCGTAGTCCACACCATACTTCTGGCTATACCCTTGGGCTACCAGCCTCGTCTTGTATCGTTCTATGTTTCCCTCAGGTGACAGCTTTGTCTTGAAGACCCACCTACTGCCGGTGACCCTGCCGTCCTTAGGCAGTTTTACCAGCTTCCAGACGTCGTTCTTCTTCAGAGACTGAATCTCCTTCTCCATGACTGCTTGCCACTTGTTCTCATCTGTAGCCATAGCTTCCTGGTAAGTCTTCGGATCTTTGACATCGGCAATGGTGACCCATTCACCATACCTGTCGGGGGATTTATGTTGTCGTCCCGATCATCTTTGAGTAACTTCTGCCTCATCATTAACTACCTCAGCTGGAACTTTGTCAGCATTTCCCAGATCTTCATCTGCATTTGTCTGATCTTCATCTGCATTTGTCTGATCTTCATCCATAATTGCTGGATATTCTTCGACTTTAGGCAGTTCTTGGACAGACTCTTCAACTGTAGGCAAGTCGTTCCTCAGTTTGCTCTCATTGAAGATCACATCACGACTGTGAATCACTTTCGACCGCACAACATCATACAGCCTATAGCCTTTAACTTTATTGCCATAACCAAGAAATGTACATTTCCTCGATTTCAGGTCCATCTTCTTTCGTTCATCCTTCGGGATATGTGCATAGCATACACACCCGAATGGCTTCAGATTACTGACATTCGGCTTCTCTCCACTCAGTGCTTCATATGGAGTCATTCCTGGTACAGCCACAGTAGGACTTCTGTTCCGAAGGTAGACAGCCGTGGACGCTGCCTCAGCCCAAAACCTTCGTGGCATGTTCCCAAGCATCGCCCGTGTCATTTCAACGAGCGTTCTGTTCATTCGTTCTCCAAAGCCATTTTGCTCGGGTGTCTTCGGTATAGTCAATTCGTGACGGATACCCTCCTTCTTGAGATAGGTCTCAAACTGTCCTGAAGTATATTCCCCACCATTGTCAGATCTCAGGATCTTTAGATGTTTTCCAGTTGACTTTTCAACCATTGACTTCCACTCGAGGAACCTTGTAAATACCTCATCTTTGGTCTTCAGGAAATATACCCACATGTACCTGGTCTTATCATCAATAAATGTGAGGAAATACTGTGCACCTCCTAATGACTTGGTGATCTTGCCACAAACGTCAGTGTGCACCAGACCTAGGATTTTCATACTTCTCCGTCCACCATCCTTATCAAACTTCTTCCGATGGTTTTTTGACTCAGCACACGGCTCACAGAAACTCAACTGCCATGACGGATCATATGAAAGTCCCTCTACAAGATTATCCTGCACCAGCTTCTTCAGTGACTGCTCATTGAGATGACCATACCGCTGATGCCACAAATCTCCCTTGGGCTCCTTACTACCGCTACTGGTAGCATTTACTTCCTGACGAGGCACGTAGTTGAGGAAGTACAATGAACCTGCACAACCTGCAGCTGCTACAACTCTGCCTCCATCTGTCTCGATCCGACATCCTGTGTTGCTAAGCACTGCAGTTAGCCCTACTTCACTCACCTTAGACATGCTTAAGAGATTGTATGCCAGTCCTGGCACATACAATACATCGGAAAGCAAGAACTTCTGAGTCTTCCCGTCAGATAGCTTCATGCATAACTGGACATCACCAGCACCCATTGACTCTAGACCATGACCGTCTCCAAGAGTTACACTCAACGGTTCCGTGCTGTGCAGCTCCTTGAACAAAGACTTGTCGTTACACATGTGCGCTGTTGCTCCCAAATCCACAATCCAACCTCCGATTGCCACAGATGACAGTGCATGTTGTGCAACTAAGGCAAACTCGTCATCACTGGAGTCGTTTGTACTTGCTTGGTAGGCCTTTGCCTTGCCTCGCTTACCAAACTTCTTGTCAGATTGTCCACCTGACTTCCCTCTCGACTTTTGATCCTGGAGCTGTGGACAATTTTTCTTAAAATGTCCTGGCTTGTTGCATTTGTAGCATAGGCGTTCCGGCCTGAGATTTTCAGTCATCAATGCGGTATCCGCGTTACCTCCGGACTTCTCATTCCTCTTCTCCACATTCCGTATGCGCTCAACTGCCGTATCCCAACTCAGCACCTCTGGAGATGATTCAATGGCTATTACGAGCATGTCAAACCTGCTTGGTAAACTGGCCAAGAGATGAATGACGCAATCCTCTTCTTCAACCGGATCTCCTACCACCGCCAACTCACTGAAAATTTCCGTCATCGCCTTAATATGACCCTCCACCAGCTCACTATTCGTCAGACACATAGAATAGAGCCACCGTTTTAGTGAGAACTTGTTGGCCCATGTCTTCTGGAATTGATCCTCCAGTTTCTTCCAGACAGCCTTAGGGTCATCTGTGTCTTCTCTAACAAGATACCATATTGATGTGTCAACTGACAGGATAATACTTGCACAAGCACTATCTCTCCTCAGACGATATTTATCTAGTGCCTGAGCTTGCTCAGCTGCTGGTTCTGTTTCTGTTCCATCAACTATGCCCCACAGACCTTCCTTCTTCAGAGCCATCTTAGCTTGGGCCTTCCAGGTGGCATAGTTTGACCCTTTTAATGGAACTACAATGCTGAAAGCACTTTTACTTGAACAAGTTGCCATGTTGGAATTAATGTCACAGGGCTGTCATTATTCATGTCCATGTAGACTAATGCCTAGTACACACCTCCCGTATACGATCTAAAACTGCTCGTTTCGCGCATAAAACTGAGTTTTAGTCGTTAGGTGTGTGACCCCCGTCTGCTCATTAGGAGCTGTGCCAGGGACGCATTTAATGTGATGAGTGGTGTGTTGTGGTAGTTCAATAATGCTAACTCTATATCTTTGTCCTCTGCTTTGCATTTTTTAAACATTGTTTTGACTGTTTGGACGAACCTTTCAACCTGGCCGTTGCTTTTGGTAAATTGGGGGTTTGAATATATCGGTTTGAAATTGTAGTGTTCTGCAAACATGGCATATTCTTGGCTTCAAAACTGTGGACTGTTATACGACACCACCTGGCGTGGTATTCCATGCCTGGCAAAATTTTCTTTTAGTGCTTTTTATTATACTCTGAGACGAGATGTAGTCTACTGTTATGATATAGTATGTGTTTTCTAACTCAAATAAATCAGTCCCCATTTTTTCATATGGCTGGTTGGGTATTTGATGATTTATCATTGGTTCGTGATGTAGTTGTTTTCTGTGTATTTGGCATGTGGTGCACTGCTCGATTCGTTTTGCGATCTGTAAGTCTATGTTTGGCCAGAAGACTGTGTCGCAAGCGAATTTCTTTTGTTTTACTAACACCGAGGTGCGTTTCATGTAGAATTTCTATGACTCGACTCCGTAATCTGCTGGGGACAATTAGTCTATTGCCTTTCATGATCATGTTGTTCTCGACTGTCAGATCGGCTTTATGTGTGTTATATGGGATTAGTGATGCTTGTACGTCTTTGTCATGTTGCGACGTTCGTCTCCATGGTCCCGGCCATCGCTGTGACGTCATGCCGCTCTCTAGCCTTGAAATCGCATCGACATTCTCATTTGGCATCCCACTTGTACTATCACTTATTAAGTCCGATTTATGCTCGCTCAATCGACAAATATTAATACAAACATCTAGTGATAAATTGCTAGTTTGTAATAGACGATCCCGTAACGTCCTGCTCCTGACACCGCACACTATCCTGTCACATAATAGTGAATCTTCCAGTGAACCGTACTGACAATACGAAATGTGGTTTCGAAGATTCCTAATATAAGTGTCCATACCCTCGTTGGTCTGATTTAAAGAGTTTAAACTGGTATCTTACACCGTAATGTTTGTCTTCCCCTCACAGTACTTTTGAAACGCTTCAATCAAAACGGCAATTTTGTCCTTGTCTGCTATTTCAATGTTGAACGTCCTATGAATCTTTTGAGCCTCAGTTCCACCCTCTTATTGCAATTTGCAGAGGAACTTTGCCGATTTGCAATAAATTGCACCCCCCCCTCCTTTTAGGAGTCAAGCACCCCAACCCCCAAATCCTGGATCCGCCCCTGATAACTGTCATAAAAAGTTAAAATTAATAATTACTTGGCACCCTGAAGTGATAAAAAAAGGAAACTGACCATTTAAGACATCAGCACAAGTCAATTGAAATGCATTGATCCAGTGAATAAGATGTGTGTATGATATACCAACACACCCATGGAAACCCAGAGTTGCATATTTACAACACAATCAAAACAGAGGTGCCTACCAAAATGCACTAGCACAAAATTGAAAGACAATACCATGTCTAAAGTCTTGAGGTATTCCTACGCCTAAAATGATTTACTTCAAATTGATTACATACCTTAACATGTGTTATTTTGGTGTCTGAATCGGCGAGGTTGACCAGGGAGTTGCTTACATGGAGGCTGACATCTTGGAAGGAATAATTACGCCACATAACACCAGATGGCGGCACTCAATGTAGTGTGTTTGCTTCTCTGGGTTCTTGAGTATATGAACAAGTGAATACATTTTGAAAAAAAAGTTATATTTGTTTAACCCTGACCCCTCAAATTTTTGTTGAATATTTGCAACCGAGGGTGCTACGGGGTTAAACATCAACTTGTTGATGATGGCCAGCAGGTAGATCTTGGAAGGTAGAGCCAAATAATACTATTTTCCCAGATCTACAGATTTAAGTCAAACACGGTTATATCATGGGAAACTCGGACCCTCGCAAGCTTGAGTTCGCTACAAAGAGATGTTGCGGTGATGGTTGCCTTACCATTAAAGTGTTGCCTACTCAGAGCATCGGCCAGGACAAGGTCCGCACCAGCTTTATGTTGTATTTGCACTTCATAGCTGTGATCCGCTGCAAAATGCCAAATCTCACATGCACAGGCACAAAGGACAGGGTCTCTACCAGCACCATTTTGTCAGTATTAATAATAACATTATAATTTTAAATATCTGGAGGTCCGAGATTTTGAAGGGCAACAACCAAGTTCAATGCTTCCAATTGCGCTATGTTATGGTACAAAGATAGTACATCTTCAGAATAAATCTCAGAAAAATATTTCAATTTAGAAAATGCACCGGTGCCTTTCAAGGAAGAGTCACACTCAATTAACCAATCACACCTTGGGGCTGTATTCAATAGTACGAGGCCATTAGTATTCTCAGCATAACGCAGGAACCATCTAATGTCCCTCATTAGCTCAACAGTGACCCTACGTCGGCACTTATATGGTGTTTCCCTAAGCATATCTAAGATCCTATTCATGAATCGACGTGCGGGGGTCACACACATTTAGCAACAAACTGGAGTCTACCAATTAGCCTTTGCAAATCTTTCCTACTAACCAGTTTACCCTCCTTCCAGATTTTACATTCATCTAGTATCTCCTTCAATTTTAAATCTGATATTTTTATCCTCATTAATTCAGTATTGATATTGTATCCTAGCCAATCTAACTCTGTAGTAGGGGCGATACATTTCTTCAAAGATAAATTTAGACCTAACAGACTAGAAACTCCTAAAATGGCATTATAAGCTAGCTTTGCCTCCTCATTGAGAGCTATACCAACAAAGTCATCAAGATAACAGAGTGCAAAGTGACCTCTCTTTCTAACTAAATGTACCACTGCGTTTGTGGTACAGGCACAAGCTAATGATGATGTTCTACACCCAAATGGCGGAGCGATATCGAAATAATAGAGTCCACCCACAGTAATTCTGAATAGTGGCACTGAGAGGGGGCATGTAAGAAGCTGCCTATAGGCTCTAGCCAGATCAATCGACCACAAAAAACATCCTTTACCTAAATTAACTAGTTCATTTGCCAAATCCATAATGTTAGGCAGGGTATAGCTGATTTCTCGACCTTGATAAAATCCTTTCTTAATACTGGAATTCACACTAGCACCCTTCGGAAAGCTAAGATCTACTATTATTCGTCTTTCTAAGAATTTTTTTTTAGGCTTAGTCATTATAGGGCTGACTTGTGCCCAAGGTGTGAAAGGTACCTCCTTATATGGCCCTACCAAAGCATTGTGCTTTAATTCTGTCTCAATGTATTTGATCACCCAAACAAAATTATTTGGGTTCTCCTTATGGTTTGTACATGAACACTGAGGATGCTTACTATCAGCAACGACTCAGTGATACTATAAAAGGGACCGCCATCCACGGCTCAGTGGTTGCTACTAGCTACTGTTCTTACTGTATCTGTCCACCAGGTGGACTTATCGGTGACCAAGCTGTGCTCGGCCCGGCCCCATAGCACATCAACAACAACTTTACCAAGTTGGACTCTTGTGCTTGCGCTCACCTCCGTATTTTGTTACCTCACGTACGATTCAAATGTTATTTATTATTGATTTTGAGTCAAAAATGGAGATATTGGATTACACAGACTTCGTTGCCCATTCTTACGGAGACTCATATCGCCATCAATGTTTTCGGTACACACGATTGACCGGGTCAACTCCGAAGGTGCCCCCCCTATGTTTTCAACAATATCACAACAATATCACGCAAAGTAATAATATGGATTCCTCTTCATCTGATTCTTTTCAGCCTGCAATGCGATTCAAATAGCTTTGGACAATAATAAAAAGACGATAGAAGTGGTCACCACACATCGATGTGCGGATAATTGGCTGTCGTATCCTCTGCCTTTTTGAGCCCGATAGGCCGCACTCACCTTAACAAAAAAAAAAAGGCTCACCTAAGTACTATCATGTATCGTTCGTTATCTGTCCTTGTAGCATCGTCCTGCAAATACGATATAAGTACGATATAAAAACAAGTCAGAACGAGTCGGGGACCCACACCATTGCGCTTCTCTTTTATTCTCCGAACAATATTGCCAACCGCTGTCTTTGTTTACATCTGCCAATATACTCTAGGTGGCACCAGTCGTCGCCAGTCGTCGCCTCCCCACCCCTTAACTCTTGCTTTCCCCACTAGGAGACGCCACTGTAGCACTGTAGACGCCACTGTAGCACCATACTCCTGCTGGTGCACTGTTATGATTTATATCTTTTATTTTTTTAAATCTTTTTTATTTTTACAAAAGTTTTTATTATGGGGGTGTTTACGCTGCCTGTCACCGTGTAGCTCGGATGATACTTGGGTTTGGGTTACGTTCATTTGTGGATTAGCATCGCGTAGTGTTGTGTCGTGTCAGCGCCGAGTTTTTATCGACAAATTGCCTGACAAATTGCCTGATGATGCCGGTGTCCAAAACCACAACCACAACCAACACCAACAACAATCAACAACCAATATAACGACACTGAAATGTACTGTAAATGTCAACAAACAACCCAACTGGAGTAGATTCGGTGATCTTTGAAGCGAAAAACATGCCAAAATCAATTTTGCAAACGTAAATGCTGAACGTAGTTTTTATTGTCCGATCGCGCCTAACGCCAATCGCGCCTAACGCCAATCGCCAATCACCAACATTGCAACAAACAACAATCCAACACAAACAACCACAACCACAACCAACAACAGTCGACACAACCAACTAACAAACAACCCAACCAACAAACAACCGCAACCAATAACCAACAACCAAACAACACAACCAACCGAACAACAAATCAACAAACAACCACAACCAACAACAGTCGACACAACCAACTAACAAGCAACACAACCGAAAACCAACCACAACCAACAACCAACCAACCAAACAACAAACACAACAACCACAACAAGCAATCCTAAACCAACAACAATCAACAATCAACAACCACAACAAACAAACAACCACAACCAACAAAACAACAAACAAGACAACCAACTACCAACCAAACAACAAACACCACAACCACAACCACAAACACCACAACCAACAACAGTCAACACCACCAACAACACCCAACAAACAACACCAATCAACAACCACAACACAAACAAACAACCACAAACAACAAACCTACAAACAACAAAACCAACAACAAACAAACAACACAACCAACACCCAACTGCAACCAACAACAGTCAACACAACCAAATAACAATCAACACAACCAACAACCAACCAAACAATTAACAACCACAACCAACAAACCAACAAACACCACAACCAACAACCAACCGCAACCAACAGCACTCAACACAACCAAATAACAAACAACACAAAGAACAACTAACCAAACAACAAACAAACAACAACCAACAACCAATCCTATCATGCCAATCACCAACAAACAACTAACAAACAACCAACTGCAACCAACAACAGTCAACACAACCAAGTAACAATCAACACACCCAACAACCAACAACCCAACCAAACAACCACAACCAACAAACAACACAACCAACAAACAACCGCAACCAACAACAGTCAACACAACCAAATAACAAACAACACAACCAACAAACAACCAAACAACAAAGAAACAACTAACAAACAACAACAACCAACTGAACAACCAATCCTATCACACCAATCACCAACAACAGTCAACACAAGCAACCACACCCAACAAACAACAACAATCAACAACCACAACACAAACAAACAACCACAACAAACAACACAACAAACTAACAAACAACTAACAATAACCAACTGAAGAACCAATCATATCATGCCAATCACCAACAACAGTCAACAGTCAACACAACCAACACCCAACAAACAACAACAATCAAGAACCACAACACAAACAAACAACCACCAAACCAACACAACCAACTAACAAACAACACAAATAACTAACAAACAACACAACCAACAACAGTCAACACAACCAAAAACTAAAAAAACAACCAACAACAACCAACAAACAAACAACAACCAACAACAACCAACTGAACAACCAATCATATCACGCCAATCACCAACAACAGTCAACACAACCAACAACACCCAACAACCACACCACACACAAACAACAAACAACACAACCAACTAACAAACAACTAACAAACAACAACCAACTGAACAACCAATCATATCAAGCCAATCACCAACAACAGTCAACACAACCAACAACACCCAACAAACAACAACAATCAACAAACACAACACACAAAAAAACCATAACCAACAAAACAAACACAACCAACAACTAACGAACAACACAAACAACAACCAACCGCAACCAACAACAGTCAACACAACCAAATAACAAACAACACAACCAACAACAACAAACAAACAACCAAACAAGAACAAACAACAACAACCAACTGAACAACCAATCCTATCACGCCAATCACCAACAACATTCAACACAACCAACAACACCCAACAAACAACACCAATCAACAACCACGACACAAACAAACAACCAACAAACAACATAACCAACAAACAACTAACAAACAACAACAACCAACTGAACAACCAATCCTATCACACCAATCACCAAGAACAGTCAACACAACCAACAACACCAACAAACAACAACAATCAACAACCACAACACAAACAAACAACCACAACCAACAAACAACGCAACCAACTAACAAACAACACAACCAACAACCAACCGCAACCAACAACAGTCAACACAACCAAATAACAAACAACACAACCAACAACAACCAACAAACAACCAAACAACAACCAACAACCAACTGAACAACCAATCCTATCACGCCAATCACCAACAACAGTCAACACAAGCAACACCACCCAACAAACAACAACAATCAGCAACCACACAACAAACAACACAACCAACAAACAATTAACAAAACAACTAACAACCAACAACAACCAACTGAACAACCAATCCTATCACGCCAATCACCAACAACAGTCAACACAACCAACAACATCCAACAAACAACAACAATCAACAATCACAACACAAACAACCAACAAACAACCAACAAACAAACAACACAACCAACAACAGTCAACACAACCAAATAACAAACAACACAACCACCAACCGCAACGAACAACAGTCAACACAACCAACTAACAAACACCAAAACCAACAACCAAACAACAAACAAACAACAACCAACAGAACAACCAATCCTATCACGCCAATCACCAACAACAGTCAACACAACCAAAAACACCCAACAAACACCAACAATCCACACCACAAACAAACAACCAATAAATAAACAACACAACCAACAACCAACTAACAAACAACAACAACACACACCCAGATAACAAACAACACAACCAACAACCAACCGCAACGAACAACAGTCAACACAACCAAATAACAAACACCAAAACCAACAACCAAACAACAAACACACAACCAAACAACAACCAACTGAACAACCAATCCTATCACGCCAATCACCAACAACAGTCAACACAACCAACAACACCCAACAAACAACAACAATCAACAAACCACAACACACACAAACAACCAATAAACAAACAACACACCCAACAAACAACTAACAAACAACAACAACAAACCAATCCTATCACGCCAATCACCAACAGTCAACACAACCAACAACACCCAACCACCACAACACAAACAAACAACCACAACAACAAACCAACAAACAACACAACCAACAAACAACTAACAAACAACACAACCAACAAACAACCGCAACCAACAACAGTCAACACACCCAAATAACAAACAACACAACCAACCAACAACAGTCGACACAACCAACCAAACAACAAACACCAAAACCAACCAACAACCAACCACACCCACAACCAACCACAACCAACAACAGTCGACACAACCACAACCAACCACAACCAACAACAGTCGACACAACCAACCAAACAACAAACAACACAACAACCACATCCAATCCTAAACCCGAACCAACAGCAAGCACCTAATCATTCCAACAACCGAAGCAACAACCAATCCACAACCAACAACATCTAATCACATTATTCATTTGTGCGTAATGCCATTTATTCTAAACTAATAGAAATCAATGACTATGTCACTTTCTACTATGTCACTCTAGTGTCAGTGTCTATATCCGCCTCCCTACCAAAAACTACGTAGTCGTAGTTTGACAGCCATACGGTTGTTAGGTGGATTGTTTGTTATCTATTGCATTCATATTATACTTATGACAGCATTTTCGTGCGGTTCTTATGAAGGCCGCGATCATTGGTTGGGTGACCATGTCACTGTGGCAGCATAAAAGCTTTCATGAAATGTACAACCGCACAGATAAATGGAGAGTCGCAGTCAAGTAATGAAAGCAGTCTTTGTCGCTTCGCGACCGACAGCATGATGATGATGATAATGTCAGATGCTAATTACCACAAAACGAACCTGATGCGTAAATAAAGTATTTCGCTGTATTCGAATGTGACCTACATGCTCTTTACGGAAACGCAATTACCGTCCCCGTATCTTTACTTTCATCGCTTTACCTCAGCTCAGTGTCGGTGGCTGTGAGGGTTGTTTTATTTATGGGCGACAGAATAACGTGAGAAACTGTGTAATTCTTATCTGACCCGATTTGCTTGATCGCATTTCTTTCCTAATCGAGCCATGTTTTCCGAGTACACCATCAAATCACATGTTGTTTGTTAGTTGTTTGTTAGTTGTTTGTTTGTTGTTTGGTTGGTTGTTGGTTGTGTTGTTTGTTATCGCCCTCATCTGGCAGGTCATTACACACACCACTTTAATTATAACACATTTGATACTATATCTATTTGTACGTTGCTATATAACCAAAAAGGCACTACTTAGAAAATTCGTCTTCATATGTTTAATCGGTTGATATCTTTCCAAATCACATCCAGGAGGACTCGTTTGAGTTATTAATTATTGAATAAATGTTAATTTGCATTACGAATTCTCACCTTTACAGGTATGTAAAATATAAATTGATGAGATAAAAAATATAGGTATATTCCATGAATAAGATATCTCTTATGGCAGTATAACATCCGTGTCACACGTGTAACATATGTTTAGGACACCACACAGTCTGCTTAATAAATATATAATCAGAATTAAATAATATCATACTTAAAAGCATATTAATCATGGCATAATATACAGAAATATCGAGTGCTTATATTGATAATAGATAGGAGAGTGACCTATATACATTGCTATTTAACCAAAAAGCGCCAAATTAACAATTTAATTCTTTTGAATTACGACACAGGGCTCCAGAGATGAGTGAATAACTTAAATTAACTCTATGAGGTCGATGAAAATTGAATGTGTTCATTGCAGGGAGAGCTCTTTGTCCCATTGTACCAGCTGCGATCACCGCCTCTGCACTTGCCGTCTCATGGAAACAATATCCATGACACATGTGGGACTGCTAGAACGTGCCCCATGACCATTTTTGATGTGTACGGTGAGTTATCAGTAACCTGCTCTTGCCATAATTCCATTATGAGGTTGTATAACAAACATACACATACATGAATAGTAACAGTAAAGTATATGAGTGTTAATATATCATAAATTAGACGTGTATCATCGCACATGTGTGTCCATAGTCACTATAGTGTCATTGTCACATCCGCGTGAAACGTCCAAGTTACTTGCGCATAAGAACACTACCGTAGTGCAGTTTCCTTCTTATTATCCTAGTACTGTATTTTGTTGTCAGTGTTAGTTCTCTATAGTGGCTGTAACCATTTTTTAACGGTCGGGCAAACCGGTTGTATTTAGTGCTGGTGAGTGATAATAGGGGATTCTATCATTTCACTCAATTCACAGCAGTTTTATAGTTATTAATACATTAGTATTCACACATACACATACATGAATAGTAACAGTAAAGTATATGAGTGTTAATATATCATAAATTAGACGTGTAGCATCGCACATGTGTGTGTCCACAGTCACTATAGTGTCAGAGTCACATCCGGGTGATCTGGCTTTTACCCATATTCCGAATTGGAGTATTGAAGGAGCCCTTAAATATAATACAGAATAAGCCGGATATAGTAGAACTGCGAGGTGTACATAAACATGATTACCACAGACGGCATATAGACGATCTACAGAGATTAATAAATGCTCTATCAGCTGTTCATTTTGAATGTAGGTTTAAATCTGGACGGCATATTTACGGCATATTATGTGCCGCCGTATATGTCTAAAGCTTATGTTATTTGTCCAGGTAGGAAACACTACCAGGACTTCCTGTTCTGTAGCTGCATGGACCGGACGGAAACGCTTGTCCGGTTAGGATTCTGGCCGGTTACACCTACAATCCCTACTTCGGCCATTGACATGCGCCTCATGGACCGTGCGCGCTCGTTCTTGCTGGAAGGACCTGTTGCCTTGAAAAAGTTTTGTGCCGCCACCACCGATCATGTCCAGAGCCTGCCACACAACAAGGAAACGAAGGTATCATAGTCCCTCGGAAGGATTTGTCATGACACTGGTGCTTAATAGCGCAGCTTAAAAACAAACTCTATCGTGAGCAGTTAAAGTTTGTAGATGGTATTGGGTAATGTCACATTTCTCAAAGTATACTAAAACTAAACTGTAAATAGGTTTGTTATATTTACTCTACTTCACATGAAATATCAATAACTAGAGAATACCTATGTCAATGCCAAACTAAACTGTAAATAGGTTTGTTATATTTACTCTACTTCACATCAAATATCAATAACTAGAGAATACCTCTGTCAATGCCAAACTAAAATGTAAATAGGTTTGTTCTATTTACTCTACTTCACATTAAATATCAATAACTAGAGAATACCTCTGTCAATGCCAAACTAACAGTATGCCAGTTGACACCTACTTGCACTGGCAGAAATATCTCCCCAATGCACCAATTGTAGATCTCTATCAATCCTAAACTAACCAATTGACTTATTTCCAGGAGACTGATTGAGATTATTTGATAGTACTTTATGTCAGTCCGTAGTGCAAGCCTATGCATTTTTCTTAACAGTTTGCACTATATCGCGCTATCCTGCAATGTGCTCCACAGCACAGACAGTTTGTCTATGATGTCGATCGGTCGAGTAATCTGTTGCCGGACTTCCCAGATGGCAGCAAATGTCCCATCTGTGAGCATACCAAACAGGAACTACCACTGGTAGTGAGTCTGGACGGTAATTTCCGATTAGTGCGGAAAAGTTCGGCAGGTCCCAGCTTCTATCCACCACAGCAAGGGACAAAATTCTTCATTCCTCCCCAAGATGTCAACCCTTATCTATGAGATGATAACCAGCCTGCAAATGTCGATGTATGTATTCTAACGTCCACCTAAATATATAGTGAACACCTGAGTTGACGGTTCGTAGTGAACCATTATTGGTTCTGACAGTGAACACCCGGTAGCAGCACTAAGCAGTAACCTAATACTAGATCTCTCCTAGTAAAATAAGTGCAATTCAATTAACGGTCATTAGTCTTGACACCTTATTGCCTCTCGTCCACCTAAATATATAGTGAACACCTGAGTTGACCGTTCGTAGTGAACCATTATTGGTTCTGACAGTGAACACCCGGTAGCAGCACTAAGCAGTAACCTAATACTAGATTTCTCTTAGTAAAATAAGTGCATTAGTATTGCACCCTTATTGCTTCTCGCAGTGAACACCAGTTGGCAGCACTCGGCTGTCCGCTACAACTATAAGTATGATCATATCAATTAACTTAACGCTGTCTCGTAATAGTGTGTACTACTTTGTTTTACAGATGTGTCATGATTTCCTAGCCGGGGGTCGTGGAGCCTTCCGAAACCGTGGCCTTGATGTCAGCGGCGTTTTCGGCTCTGTGTGTGTCCACGACCATCCCTGCCACTTTATAAACATGACAGCTGGAGAAAAGTAAGTGTTAGCTTCAGGTTGTCGATTGCCAACATTACCAAATCTATTTGTCACCATTAAACGTGGTTAGCTGTTTTCTGTTGTCGAGTAAAGTAGGTCGGAGCTTTCAGTGCTTCAGTTTGTAGATTGACATTACCCACTCCAGTTCCGAGCATTAAACATGGATACCGTACCCCCCCCCGCTGTCGTTAAAAACATATTTATTGAAACAGCTCTTTTAATCCTCAGACAACTATAGATACGAATCTCCAGTCTCTGTCATAAAGAAACTTACCGCGCAGGCTGCCGGGCGGGAGCTGAAGATTCTATACGATGTTTCCTGCCGACGTTTTCTGTTTCTCCTATCTGCAAATTTGCACATAATTTTGTATTCTTGTTTGTAGAATGGGCTATACAGTCTCTGTCATAAATAAATTTACCGCGCAGGCTGCCGTGCGGGAGCTGAAGAATCGACGTTTTCTGTTTCTCCTATCTGCAAATTTCCACCAAATTTGGTATTCTTATTTGTAGAATGGGATATCCAGTCTCTGTCATAAAGAAAGTTACCGAGCAGGCTGCCGGGCGGGATACCGAGCAGGCTGCCGGCGGGAGCTGGACTGCGGCAGAAGGCAGCGCCATCGCCTTGATGATTGGGGGGGGGGGGGGGGGGGGGGGGGCCATGCCGACGTTTTCTGTTTCTCCTATCTGCAAATTTGCACATAATTTTGTATTCTTGTTTGTAGAATGGGCTATCCAGTCTCTGTCATAAAGAAAGTTACCGCGCAGGCTGCCGGGCGGGAGCTGAAGAATCGACGTTTTCTGTTTCTCCTATCTGCAAATTTCCACCAAATTTGGTATTCTTGTTTGTAGAATGGGATATCCAGTCTCTGTCATAAAGAAAGTTACCGAGCAGGCTGCCGGGCGGGAGCTGAAGATTTTATACAATGTTGCCTGCCGACTGCGCCCACAGTTGGGAACTTCCGGGGTCCCCATGCATCAACTGTCTCTTGCAGTACCAATGTTCCACGGTTACTCGCATGATGCTGGTTGTCAGGTATATACTCCTCCACTTTCCGCCACTGCCGCCCCCGCTAACTTATCTCCACCTTTATACGTTGGAAATTGTTCATTTATAACTTATATTCACATCTTTATACAGTTGAAATTATTCATTTATAACTTAGATTCAATTCTATATGGTAGAAATTACCGATAGGCGTTCTTTATAACTGATATTCACTTCTTTTTTCCACATGTTCTGTTCTCGTTAACCATTGTAGATTCAATATAATTTAAATTGTTCATTTATAAGTTAGATTCAATTCTATAAAGTAGAAATTAACGATAGGCGTTCTTCCTTTATAACTTATATTCACTTCTTTTTTCCACATGTTCTGTTCTCGTTAACCATTGTAGATTCAATATAATCCACGCCTGCTGCCCGATTTCCGGATGGCCGATGGGGAGAACATCAATCGCTTCTGGTCCACTCTGGGACGAATGGCGTACATCACCCGTGAGATGTCGGCCACCCACCGACAGGACCTACTGGTCGCGACGTTGCTGCACATGAGCAGGAAATCCATCTCTCAAGCGCCTAGTACTATGAGTCGGCGTCTGCGCTCGGCTACACGCCAGGCTGAAACAGCACGGGCTGATATCGCCAGACTGTGTGCCACAGAAAAAGGTAACTATATTAACGTTTTCTCCAGTGCTTACCTGCTCCAGTGTTTGATTTTAGGTTCAACCCAGTTACACTACCGATGTAATTTAAGCACTTTCTTTATATTAACGTTTCCACAAGTGAATACCCGGTCCCATGTTTGAATATAGGTTAAGCCCATTTACATTACCGATGTAACTGAGTTTCATTCAACTAATCGACTGAATATGTGTGAAGCATTTGTAATTTTTGCACTTTCTTTATATTAACGTTTCCACAAGTGAATACCCGGTCCCATGTTTGAATATAGGTTAAACCCATTTACATTACCGATGTAACTGAGTTTCATTCAACTAATCGACTGAATATGTGTGAAGGCTTTGTAATTGATGCACTTTCTTTATATTAACGTTTCCACAAGTGATTACCCGGTCCCGTGTTTGAATATAGGTTAAACCCATTTACATTACCGCTGTAATTGGGTTTCATTAAACTAATCCACTGACCTTTCTTTATTTTAACGTTTCCTCAAGTGATTACCCGGTCCTGTCTTTGCATTTTACCATTTTATTTAGGTTTAATTACGTACCTAGTTACCTCGTTACATCACGACATGTTAATAAATGTTTCAGTGGATGGAGAGGCCTTAACTCCAGCCACCATTGCCATATGGGCTGGGGGCTTTCAAGAAACGTACGGATGGATCCGTAGGGTGCGTCAACCAACTCTAACAGCTCGGGAGAAGTATGCGCGTGAGCTGAACAACTACTACTCCCTGGTACGCCATCAGGTGGATGAGCCTGTGCTGCCTGCAGACATCAAGCTGAACGAGCAACTAGCCACGTGAGTAACACGGTTATGAAAATCCCTCTTTAAAACTATAACTAAAAGATAATTACTAAAATAGAATATAATCAAGTTCCCTCTTTAAAACTATAACTAAAATATAATTACTATAAATACAATATAATCAAGTTTTACAAGGATTTAAACATCGATGACGACCACCACTTAAACAATTTAAGATCACTCTAAATCCAATATAACTACTAATTAATACAATATAATATAATCAAGTTTTACAATGATTGGAATCACTATAAATCCAATTGAATTACTATTAATAACATATAATCAAGTATGTTTTGTTTTAGCACCTTGTACTGCTTGTTGAGCAACTGAAATGATCATTAATAACATATAATCAACTTTTACAAGCATTTAAATCACTATAAATAGTATATAGTCCAGTGAATTAAAAAGCGATGAGATTCAACACTGTACATTATGCCATGTTTATTAGCAGCAATTATTAAGGTACATACAATCTTTTGGCAGGAGTGAAGCTGTATTGGATCGTCGTGAACGATCGCTAAAGGTGCGCCGTCGATGGACAGAGGGCAGTGCTCTGCTGAGGGGTAACCTTCAACGGTCACGCATCAAGTTGTCTGCTGCCACCCGAATGCGGATGCATCAGCAGTCGATGGAACGCCGCCATCTAACACTGTTGAAGAGAACTGCGCGTGGAAATGATGCCGCTCAACGAGTTTCCATTCAGTTGCGTGCTGTGAACGGTAAGTTGTCGCGCTCACTACGCGATTACATTGTCCAGTTAGCACTTCCTGCAGCAGAGCAACCCACACTGGCCATGGTTCGCGAATCCGACGCTCCATTCTACAACGACATGGAAGATGCGGATACCCTCTGCTACAGCGTGCGTAAGTCGGCTGTCTTTGCACAAGAACTTTTAAACAGGGCTGAAGAAGAGTTACGGTGTCTACATCTTGAGATAGTTGCGCTGATGTCACATTATATATCCTGTAAGGCCCAGCTGCAGCAGGCTCTTCTATGTGATGAAAGCCCCGGTCTGAAGGCATTTATTTTGAGTAAATTAAATGCTAACGAGCTGATCCAGCACGATGTTGCTCATGTTGCTAGGCTCAAATTCCAGATGGATATTGAGTTGGATCAGACGTTTATGCATAGAATTGTTGCCGGTATGCATGTTATACATAGTAGTAGTGAGAGTGGGAGTGGGACTGAAAGCGAAGTGGATAACAATTCCTTCCACGATTCAGAGCAGATGGATGTGGATCAGCTTCTACTACACTGAGAGGGGTCTTCTTCAGATGAGAATTAAATTAAATTAATCGGGTATATTAAATCTATCGGGTGTATTTCGGTTAATTGTGTAGTAAAACTATTTACTCTCTCCATACTTGCGAATAAGAACACTACCGTAGTGCAGTTTCCTTCTTATTATCCTAGTACTGTATTTTGTTGTCAGTGTTAGTTCTCTATAGTGGCTGTCACCATTTTTTAACGGTCGGGCAAACCTGTTGTATTTAGTGCTGGTGAGTGATAATAGGGGATTCTATCAGTTCACTCAATTCACAGCGGTTTTATAGTTATTAATACATTAGTATTCACACATAGACATACATCCATAGTAAAAGTAAATTATATGAGTGCTAATATATCATAAATTAGCCTGTGAGAGATGATACAAAGTGTAGCATCGCACACGTGCGTTCAGTTCGCCGGATATGTTTTTTGTTCGGATTTCCTCCTTCTTATCTTCTGTTAGCATTAGACGGTGAGCATTAGATGTTGAGCAGTAGATGGTCTAACTCATGTTGCGTTTTAAACCTTCTACTGCACACCGTCTAATGCTCACCTTCTACTGCTTGTCGAGCAAATGAGCGTACCAGAGCAATATTGTCGAGCAAATGAGATTTGTGTCTTAATTGTATATTATATGTGTGTAAATTTGTGTATTAATTGTATATAGTGTGTGTTTGTTGATTTCGGTGTATGTTAGCAGTAGACGGTGAGCATTAGATGTTGAGCAGTAGATGGTCTAACTCCTCGCTGGTTGGGTTTTAAACCTTCTACTGCTCACTGTCTAATGCTCACCTTCTACTGCTTGTCGAGCAAAATAACCGTACCAGTATGATGTGATGTTTATTGTTAGCAGTAGACGGTGAGCATTAGATGTTGAGCAGTAGATGGTCTAAGTCCTCGCTGGTTGGGTTTTAAACCTTCTACTGCTCACTGTCTAATGCTCACCTTCTACTGCTGGTTGAGCAAAATAACCGTACCATTAGATTTGTGTACCAGTATGAGCAATGAGCAATAGTGTATGTGAAGTATTACTATATGAAGTATTACTATACAGAGTGAGGTCTAACTGAGCAATGAATTATTGAAATTATGTGTGTAAATTTGGGTATTAATTGTATATAGTGTGTTTGTTCATTTTGGTGTATGTTAGCATGATGTGATGTTTATTGTTAGCAGTAGACGGTGAGCATTAGATGTTGAGCAGTAGATAGTCTAACTGATCGCTGGTTGGGTTTTAAGCCTTCTACTGCTCACTGTCTAATGCTCACCTTCTACTGCTTGTTGAGCAAAATAACCGTACCAGTATGATGTGATGTTTATTGTTAGCAGCAGACGGTGAGCATTAGATGTTGAGCAGTAGATGGTCTAAGTCTTCACTGGTTGGGTTTTAAACCTTCTACTGCTCACTGTCTAATGCTCACCTTCTACTGCTTGTCGAGCAAAATAACCATACCAGTATGATGTGATGAGCAATAGTGTATGTGAAGTATTACTATATGTAGTATTACTATATGGAGTGAGGTCTAACTGAGCAATGAATTAATGAAATTATGTGTGTAAATTTGTGTATTAATTGTATGTAGTGTGTGTTTGTTGATTTCGGTGTATGTTAGCATGATGTGATGTTTATTGTTAGCAGTAGACGGTGAGCATTAGATGTTGAGCAGTAGATGGTCTAACTCCTCGCTGGTTGGGTTTTAAACCTTCTACTGCTCACTGTCTAATGCTCACCTTCTACTGCTTGTCGAGCAAAATAACCGTACCAGTATGATGTGATGAGCAATAGTGTATGTGAAGTATTACTATATGAAGTATTACTATATGGAGTGAGGTCTAACTGAGCAATGAATTAATGAAATTATGTGTGTAAATTTGTGTATTAATTGTATATAGTGTGTGTTTGTTGATTTCGGTGTATGTTTATTGTTAGCAGTAGACGGTGAGCATTAGATGTTGAGCAGTAGATGGTCTAACTCATGTTGCGTTTTAAACCTTCTACTGCTCACCGTCTAATGCTCACCTTCTAATGCTTGTCGATCAATTTCTATATGGAGTGACCGATGAACTTATTTAGTTATTTATATGTATTATTTGTATATAGTGTGTGATTATGTCTGAGCAATTGAGCAAAAGCCTTCTGTACCAAATCTCGGTGATATCTGTGCACAAGAGAATGAGCAAAAGGCGACAGGTATTTTGTGTGTAAATATGTGTATATATGAATTAATTATCAATTCTAAATTACAGAGGTGTATATATGAATTAAATATATATTTCGGTGAGCAAAAGCCTTCTGTACCAAATCTCGGTGATATCTGTGCACAAGAGACTGAGCAAAAGGCGACAGGTATTTTGTGTGTAAATATGTGTATATATGAATTATATGTGTATATATGAATTCTAAATTACAGATGTGTATATATGAATTAAATATATATTTTGGTGAGCAAAAGCCTTCTGTACCAAATCTCTATGTATCCAAGAACTATTCTAAATAAAAAAATAATTGTATACTATATTTTGCTCTCGGAGTGTATTTCGTAGTTGCCCATATGGAATTATATAAACACGTTTCTACTCACCACCCCTTCTGTATATTTCGGTGAGCAAAAGCCTTCTGTACCAAATCTCTGTGTCCAAGAACTATGTGTATACTATAAATATGTATATGAAGTGTATCGATGAACTGTTGTAAATTAAAACATTATTGTATACTAGATTTTGGTCTTGTAGTGTATTTCGTAGTTAACTATTGCACTTATGCAAAAGGGAAGCCAGATTATGTACTAAGCCAATATGCTTGCTCAACATTGTATTATATATATAGTCATTATTACAATAACAATAAGTTATATCCCCCGAAGTATTTTGTAGTAAACTATAGCGGGAAACGTAATGTAGTCTAAACGGTTTGTATGTAAGTGTTGTATTTCTGTATGATAGAAAATGCAAACAAAGGAGTAGTGACAGCAAACTTATTTTTTATTACAATATATATATATATTTTACCTCGGTATACAGCCTCAGGCTAGGGCGAAGGACACTGCTATTATTTCATTGATGCATGCTCACCAAGTGCATAATACATATGTTGAACTTGAATTGCATGCAGTTACTATTACGACAAACAGTCAACTTATATTATGCTTCTATTATCGAACCGGTTTTTCATGTGGTTATTATTGCAACTTATATTATGCTTCTATTATCGAACAGGTTTGTCATGTCATGTGGTTATTATTGCAACTGATATTGTCATTTATGTACCAACAAATTGTAATGAACGGCTGGAAGACCAGTGCTCTGGTGCCAACAAATTGTTATGAACGGCCATAATACATAGGTTGAAATGGAAGTGCATGTAGTTACTATTACGACAAATAGGCAACTTATATTATGCTTCTATTATCGAACAGGTTTTTCATGTGGTTATTATTGCTACTTATATTATGCTTCTATTATCGAACAGGTTTGTCATGTCATGTGGTTATTATTGCTACTGATATTGTAATTTATGTACCAGCAAATTGTAATGAACGGCCGGAAGACCAGTGCTCTAGTGCCAACAAATTGTTATGAAGGGCCATAATAGATAGCTTGAAATGGAAGTGCATGTAGTTACTATTACGACAAATAGGCAACTTATATTATGCTTCTATTATCGAACAGGTTTTTCATGTGGTTATTATTGCTACTGATATTGTAATTTATGTACCAACAAATTGTAATGAACAGCCGGAAGACCAGTGCTCTGGTGCTGACAAAACACATTATTCGCTGAATAAAATACATTCAGTCAACCAAAAAAAATATATACAAAATTATTCAATATATAGATATTATTTACATTTAATGTACCAAATAATGTACAAATATATAGATATATACAATTTTTTACATTAAAAGTACAAATGTACAAATATATTGATATTTACAATATATAGATATTATTATTTACATTTACTGTACAAATAGATATATATATTACATATATTACAAATAATGTACAAATAATGTACAAATATATAAATATATAGATATTATTTACATTTACTGTACAAATATATATATATATTCAGGGGGGAGCACCGCGCTTCTCCCCCATACTGCTCGCCATGTATTCTCGCAGGGATGACTGCTTGAAAGCCTTTCTCGGTGGCGAAGGAGATGCACAATCCTCAGCAAACGAGGAGGAAGGTTGACTACAACCAAGTAGCACGCCATCCTCATTCTCAATGGCTATGGGCACAACAGCCATTTCCCAAGTGCTGTCATTTTCCACCAAGGGCGCAGCTACAGTTGGGAGAACTGCAGCTTCACCATCGGTAGAGCTTGACTCGCACGGAATTGTGGGAGATACCTGGACAGGTCGGTGGGGAGTCTCAGCACAGGTATCAAAAGGAGCACTCACAGGGGCCTTCACGATCCGAATGTCAGCCGCCATGATGGCGAGGAAGTACTCCTTACGTAGGGCATTCAGGTTGACAATTGGACCAGGAAGACCCACTATAACTGCCCCTAATTTAGCAAAGGCCTCTGGTAGGACCCTTCCAGAATTGAAGCCTGTGGGACGTCGACCAAGAAAGGCCTCTGAAAACAAACAAAAAATTACACGGTTAGTTAGTAAAGGAAGAACATCATACATATATTGTCAGTGGGTCCTGAAAAAATAAAATTAACAGGTTAGTAAGTAAGGCTGGGAAGAATGAGGATTTAACTAATAAGTATTGCCCAATAATAACATAAGTAAAATGCAATGGACAATTTCTTTTTAGATTTACCGGGAATTAACAAAAATAAATTGTGATGTAGAATATTACAATTTTGGGAATGGATTTCGTAATGGTGATATCAAAATAGGACAGGCATTTATACTCATAACAATTATCAAGTGTTCGATCGTACCCATAGCATCCTGCAGCTTGGTAAGATAGGTAGCGCTCATCCTATCCTTGGCGCTCGTGGGGTGACCAGGGGCAGCAGCAGGGGCGGCAGCAGCAGCAGCAGGGGAAGCGGCAGCAGCAGCAGGGGCAACCGGGACATCCTCGGCCTGCTCCGGGTTCCTTACTAAGGGTTAGATTTTCACAAACAAGTCGTAAGTCGTGTGTGTGTGGCGTGGGCGTGTACCTCATACCTCTTAATTTCTCATATTGACAAGTGGCAATTTGTGTTTTTTGCCATTTTGAATAGCCAATATCTCGAGAAATAATTATGTCATGACTCTGGAAGAAAATAGACTTGATATATGGAAAATAGCTGTTTTTTGGATCATTTTTGTCCATATTAAAAAGCCTACAACTTTTTAAGTAATCATCCGATCTTAATGAACTTTGTCTCATTTTACTTCTGGTAAGAGCTATGGAACTAGATCAAAATATGGTACTTTCTATTGAGTTGCAAAAATGAGTTGGGATACCTATTGTAAGTCCTTAGTGATAGAGGGTGGGTAGGGGGAAAAACAGAGAATTGGCATTCAGCTAAAACTTACCATCGTGAAAATCAAAGCCTTCCCGGAAGAGCGACCAGTTTTTTTGTAAAAACTGCGGGGCAGTGCCGGAGCAGATGTCCACGGTGCCCCGTGGAGACTTCAGGAATAACAGCATATCCACCTCACCGTCTGTGTTGAGGTCGCACAGCAGGTTGGCCTGGATCAATACCGCAAATAATGTAGGTTCTTTTAACAAGGCTAGATAAATAAAGCGATATAAATTAATATAGAATAGTAAATGGGTCAACTTTAGGTATATATAACAGACACAAGTAAAAAAATTGACATATAAAACAATGCTGACAGAATAGTATCTGGGTCAACATTAGGTACATATAACAGCCCCAAGGAAGATTATGAATTATTATGGTAGACTAATATTCCGGCTTGCAGAGACAGTGTGAAGACATTTTACATTCGGTAGATGTAACACACACAAGGAATATTAGCGAATATTATCGTAGACTAATATACCTCCTTGCACAGACGGTGATAAGAGGCATTTACCGTGGCAACTCGCTCCTCACGGGTCATAGCTTCCGGACACATCTGAGCGAGCTGCCCGACATCGTCGCTGTAGGTGTTCCGCTCAGCGGGGAGAAGCGCTCTCCACCCAGCCAGCCAAGCAGTCTGCTTCTCGGCGAAGGTCCCGGCGGCTGAAATATTTTAAGTCCATGTCATCATGTAACGATATTCCAGTGTCTACCAAGTGTGTAAGGCATATCATATCAATGACAACATAGAAAAACACCTCATTATAAGATGAGACCATACTTAGAAAAACAATCGACTAAATATCTAATTACTTTGTAATGCTAAACCATTAAAATCATGCCAGGACATTACCCGTCAGTACCGTGGCGTGTAACTAGTTACGCAACTATTATTCGAGCAGAGTGTAGGTTAGTCTTTTGTGAAAGAGTATAAAGATGGTGCTGTCAACCGATTTTTTGATTGACAAACCTACATTGCCATATAATAGTTTCAGATAATTACAGCTAAAAAAAAATACTTCGGCCAACGTTGATATGGAATCTATATAATTTGCCGGACTGGGTTGAGCGCTTGTAGAGGTCGAACCCCGTTGTGCGCTTCGCCTGCTGCAAGGAAAGGCGCACCTTTTGGCGAAGGCTGTCGGGGTCCGCGACGGCAGAAACAGCTGGAGCGCACCGCTCCTGCGCATTTCGCCGCATGTTGCAGATGCGCACCTAAAGGGAATGCGAAAATGGGCGAAATACGTTTGAGAGATGTATTTGGTTCAGAGGATTGTGCACTGGAAAATAAAGTCTTATCTTTTTAATAACCCTTTAGGTTTATAATCATTTAGATTTAAAATACACATTTGGTTGGATGAGTATAACCGGAAACAGGCTCAGATCACGTTCCAGCGCTGCTGGTAGGTGGGGCCACTGGGGGTCGGGTCACTTACTAGTTACAGAACTAATTTCTGAAGGGGGGTAAGATGATTAATTGATTCTAACCTTGACTGCGCGAAACAACATATTGGCAGCCTCTGCAGCCCGCAGCAGTTCCGGCTCGAAGGGCTTGGATGTGCTAACAAGCCCATCGTCATAAAACTGCTGCAGGATAGCCCGCTGCTCAGCTGTGGTGGAAACCACTGTCTGCAAAACCAAAACCAAACAAACCTAAATAATGATTATTAAACCTACAGATTAAACCTACAGATTTAGACATAAGCCGTCTTCACACCCACAACCTACTGGAAGCGAACTAGATGAGGCGACTCAACCCTAATCCGCCTCAGCATCGGGTTCACACGGCGGATGTGAGCCAACGGCGGATGTGAGCCAATGTGAGCCGACTATATTAGGCACCATGAAGGGGTTTGAAGTTGTTTGAATTTGTTTGGCACATATTACATATCTACCGTACGAAATTTGACGGTCAAATACAGAATCCTACAACACAAAAACCATATATAGACGGATATATGTCAAATACTCACACGTTTCGATTCGGGGGCACCATGACAAGACATCGTTGGAGATTTCGTAGTAGGTGATAGGTGAGGTGTGTGAGGTGCGCGAGTGTGAGAGTGTGTGAGTAGATTTGAGCTGGTGGGTGCGCGAGCAGTGCGGTGAGGCGAGGCATGGTCAAGAGGTCAAGAGGTCAAAAGGTCACTACTGTTGTCACTCTCCTGCAATGCCACCTATGCAGCCTCCGCCAATCGGTCCCGCCTCTTTTGATAGCTTTGGACGAATGTGGGGGTTTATGTAGACTCAGTCTTTTCATATGTCAGGCTTTGGACAAACATGGGGCTTTATGTAGGCTCAGTCTTTACATAGGTCAAACTTGGACAAACGCTGCGCTCCGGCCCCTCCTGACAAGAACAACAGATATTCAGGGAAAAAGGCACAGAATGCCCTTAGGCCGACTGAGCCACAAACAAAATAAGTGTCATACGGTGAACTGAGTCGTACGCGAAAAAGGCAGCGAGTCACTCGTTGCCCATTCTTATGGAGACTCATAAGCGTGTATGACTGCTTACTATCAGCAACGACTCAGTCAGACTATAAAAGGGACGGCCATCCTCGGCTCAGTGGTTGCTACTAGCTACTGTTCTTACTGTATCCGTCCACCAGGTGGACTTATCGGTGACCAAGCTGTGCTCGGCCCGGCCCCATAGCACATCAACAACAACTTCACCAAGTTGTACTCTTGTGTTTGCGCTCACCTCCGTATTTTGCTACCTCATGTACGATTCAAATGTTATTTATTATTGATTTTGAGTCGAAATTGGAGATATTGGATTCCACAGACTTCTTTTTTGTTAATATCGCCATCAATGTTTTCGATACACACGGTTGACCTGGTCAACTCTGCAGCTGGCCCCCCTACGTTATCAACAATATCACAACAAAGTAAGAATATGGATTCCTCTTTATCTGATTCTTTTCCAGCCTGCAATGCGATTCAAGTAGCTTTGGACAATAATAAAAAGACGATAGAAGTGGTCACCGCACATCGATGTGCAGATAATTGGCTGTCGTATCCTCTGCCTTTTTTAGCCCCATAGGGCCGCACTCACCTTAACAAAAAAAATAAAGGCTCACCTAAGTACTATCATGTATCGTTATCTGTCCTTGTAGCGTCGTCCTGCAAATACGATATAAGTACGATATAAAAACAACTCAGAACGAGTCGGGGGCCCTCACCATTGCGGTTCTGTTTTATTCTCCGAACAATATTGCCGACCGCTGTCTTTGTTTACATCTGCCAACATACTCTAGGTGGCGCCAGTCGTCGCCTCCCCACCCCTTAGCTCTTGCTTTCACCACTAGGAGACGCCACTGTAGCACCATAGTCCTGTCAGCACCATAGTCCTTGCCAGTTTCCTAAACCACAACCATTGGTGGATTAGCATCGCGTAGTGTCGGTCGTGTCAGCGCCGAGTTTTTATCGACAAATTGCCTGATCATGCCGGTGTCCAAAACCACAACCAACAATCAACAAACAACCAACCAACAAACCATCTGGTGATCTTTAAAGCAAAAAACATGCCAAATCAATTTTGCAAACCTAAATGCTGAACGTAGTGTTTATTGTCTGATCGCGCCGAACGCCAATCACGCCAATCACCAACGAACAACAATCCAACACAACCAACAAACAAACAACACAACCAACCAACCGAACAACAACATCAAATCGCAACCAACAAACAACCACAAGCAAACAACACAACGCAACCCACAACCAATCCTATCACCAACAAACAACAAACAACACAACCAACAACAAACAACCAACAACAAACACAACAACAATCAATCCAATCTAAGCCTAAACCAAGAGCAAGTACCTAATCATTACAACAACCGAAGCAATCAACAACCAACAACATCTAATCCACAAAGACAACAAACCAACAACCAACACAACAACACAACCAACAACCAACCAACAACAACCAACCAAACACAACAACCAATCCAATCGATTACCTAATCATTACAACCTAATCATTACAACAACAACCACAACAAACAAACAACTACACCCAACAAACAACACAACCAACAACAACCAACCAACAACAAACACAACAACAACCAATCCAAGCCTAAACCAAGAGCAAGTACCTAATCATTACAACAACCGAAGCAATCAACAACTAACAACATCTAATCCACAAAGACACCAACACAACAACCAGAAACAACACAACCAACAACAAATCAACACACCCAACAACCAACAACAAATCAACAACAACCAACCACACCAACCAATCCAATCGATTACCTAATCATTACAACAACCGAAGCAACAACCAATCACCAACAACCACAACAAACCAACAAACAACACAACCAAACAACAACCAACAACACACCCAACAACCAATCCTATCACACCAATCACCAACCACCAACCGTCGACGCAACAGAAAACCAACAAACAACACAAACAACCAACAACAAACCAACAACAACAAACACAACAACCAATCCAATCGATTACCTAATCATTACAACCTAATCATTACAACAACCGAAGCAACAACCAATCAACAACCAACAACAACCACAACAAACAAACAACCACACCCAACAAACAACACAACCAACAACAACACCCAACCAACAACAAACACAACAACAACCAATCCAATCGAAGCCTAAACTAAGAGCAATCAACAACCAACAACATCTAATCCACAAAGACACCAAACCAACAACCACAAACAACACAACCAACCACACAACCAACCACCAACCAACAACAACCAACCAAACAACCAAACAACAAACACAACAACCATAACAACCAATCCAATCGATTACCTAATCATTACAACCTAATCATTTCAACAACCAAAGCAACAACCAACAACAATCAACAACCACAACAAACAACCAACACAACCAACAACACAACCAACCAATAACCAACCGTGGACGCAACCGAAAACCAACAAACAACACAACCACAACCAACCAACTAACAACAGACGACACAAACAAATAACAACAACCGAAGCAACAACCAATCCACAACCAACACCATCTAATCAACAACCACAACCACTCCCAACAAACAACACAACAAACCACCAAACAACACAAACAACCAACCGAACAACAACAACCAATCCTATCACACCAATCAACAACAACCAAATAACAAACAACACACAAACAACACAACCAACAACCAACCATATCACTATTGTTATGTAGGCGGCGATCATTGGTTGGGTGACACCATTAAATGAACCAACGCTTCTTAGTTTTTTTCACATTATTCATTTGTGCCATTTGATTCTAAACTAATAGAAATCAATGACTATGTGACTTTCTATTATGTCACTCTAGTGTCTGTGTCTATATCCCCCGCCCTACCAAAAACTACGTAGTCGTAGTTTGACAGCCATAGGTGGATTATTCTTCTGTTATCTGTTGCATTCGGATTATATTTATGACTTATGACAGCATTTGCGTGCGGTTCTTATGAAGGCCGCGATCATTGGTTGGGTGAGACCAGTAAATTAACCAACGCTTCATAGTTTGTTTCACATTCTTCATTTGGGCGTAATGCCATTTGATTCTTACTTATGACAGCATTTTTGTGCGGTTTGATGTGCATTGTTTGCTCTGGTATTTCATAGTGTTATATTTCCTTTTGATTATGACTTGCCTTCGGAAAAATGAGATAGTCAAAATTCAAAATACAAACATTGGAAATTAATTTAGGCATATACTGTCAATGTTTGTCCTCCACCTCCATCTGTTATTTTGCCACTAAACAAAACCACTAAACAAACACATCTGATGTAAGCTGCACACAGCCGTTTCATACTTGCTGTTTGTCAAAACAAGCGTTTGTGTGTATCTATAATGTCAGATGCTAATTACCACAAAACGAACCTGCTGCGTAAATAAAGTATTTAGCTGTATTCGAATGTGACCTACATGCTCTTTACGGAAACGCAATTACCGTCCCCTTATCTTTACTTTCATCGCTTTACCTCAGCTCCTTATCAGTCCGAGTTACACTTAAACTAATGACACAAACCCGAAAATATTCATTTTCTGCGACTCTTGATTTATGAAGTCTGTATTTAGTAATGTGCCCCCGACAAACTGATATCCCCACCTATATATTATTTAACAATATGGACTAGACTAGACTACATTATCTCTCAAATAGTATGTTGTTGTAATTTCTGCTAACCGATTAATATCAGGTACAACGTGTACCACGGCAGGACCTTGGTCGATGGTGTCGGTGGGGGTGAGGGTGGTTTTATTTATGGGCGGCAGAATAACGTGAGAAACATTGTAATTCTTATCTGACCCGATTTGCTTGATCGCATTTCTTTCCTAATCGAGCCATGTTTTCCGAGTACACCTGATAGCGTACAATTAACTTTCCTATTGTCAATACTCTTTAGAAGTGAATATATCGCTTTATGGAAGTCTATATGCCCCTATGCCCCGATTTTGCTTTAATATCCATATACTAAGCATCCAACACGCACCCGATATTAAATGTCACGATATTAAATTTCACTCTCAACCCTACTGTCAACAGCTAACCCACAAATCACCACCGAATATTCACAACGATTCTCCTTTAGTAGCATTCGTCCAAATAAAACCTAAACTATATTTAACGCGCAGTGCAAAACAGTAGCTTTAATAATTTAAATGTTGTATGTCGAAGTGCCTAATTAAACTTTGGAGTTGACAGAGTTGCTCCAAATTTCTAGAGAATTAATCGAGATCAAAGTATATTTGATCAGATTATATCAGGCCAGCACAGCTCGCCGGTCCCCGGACCCCACCCCCCCCCACACCCTCCCCCCTCGAATTAAATGCGCCGGTGCCCGGCTTGCCCGGTGTGGCAATTGAGGCCGTCCGCCATTACGCTGAGGAACGACAACACTAAAATGCATTTTCCATGGACTTGAGCATTCTCCCTACCGAAAAGTGACAAATCTCTAAAACCTCAGCATCTCGAAACAAATCGCTTGGTACACATACAGAAAACATCCGTACCCAAAACATTGTATTAAATTTATAAGGTTACTGATGATGCTCTTCTATTTTGGCGCATGCGCAGAAGCGATGCGCACTGCAAAATTTATTGGACGGCGGAAAGTGCGACACCGGCTTTTCGCCGGTTGGTCGTTACGCAATAATCTTTTATTGTTAATTTAGGTCATCCCACCAGGACAGCGTGGCTGACGGGCTTCTGATTGGTCGATTTGAATTGAAGTGGTCCTTTGTTTAACAGGACTGATATATCTTGTGGGCACTAGACACGATTTAGTGCTGCCTCTGTCGCCATCGCAATCACAATGCGTCGTATTAACAACATTGGTTGGAGATCGAATCCCCGACCAACCCAACTAGTGCGCCATACACAGATTGTCAATGGGAGGGAAACCAGTTACTATCGTCATGAACCTATTCGTACTAGGGGCACAATTGCAGAGAGAATCGCTCAAGCCCAAGCTCAAGCTCAACCTCAAGACCGAATTCTAGCTCCACTTGAGGCTCCAGCTCCAGCTCCAGCTCCTGCTCCAGCTGAAACGGAACCTGAAACAGAACGTGCACCTGCACCTGCACCTGCAGCTCAACCTCAACCTCAACCTCAATGTCAACCGCAAGTCCAACCGATTGATGAAGGTATTTACTTTTATACACGAATGTTATGTTTCGAAATTGTCAATGCTATGTCTAGCTAGTATGTGTGAATACTGCCGATCACCGTGAATGGGTTCGGCAAGGATGATAACGCTAGCTTTGTAGTAGGTGTTACGTTTCAGGTCGCCAAAAGGATGGTTTTCTAGCTACAATTTAAGTCTTGGTTGGTTGCATGCCCTAGAGCACATATTTATCTACATACTCATTTTTTGACTGTTTCAATTTGACCAGTATTAGTTTCAAAAGTTTATGATTGGCCAAGGCCAGTGACAATGCATTGAGTTTGCCGTTACGCGCAGTGCAAAACATTTATTTTTTATTCCAAATGTGTACCGAGCGGTTTGTCTCTGTGTGGTGGGTGTGGTTTGAATATTTTGCACGGCTGCGGGTACGCGCAGTTCAAAACATTTATTTTATTAAAAATGGCACAACCCCTAACCTTATGAATGTAATATAATCTAATCGTTGGATCTGTTATCTATATCTGTATCAAGCGGTTTGTCTCTAGGTGTTGTGGTTTTAGCGATTTTTCACATTTTCTGTATGAAGATTGGCCAAGGCCATTGACAATGCATTGAGTTTGCCATTACGCGCAGTGCAAAACGTTTATTTAATTAAAAATTATTCGTTGAATATGTTTTCTATATGTGTACCAAGCGGTTTGTCTCTAAGTGGTGTGCTTTGAAGATTGGGCACGGCCATCCATTGACAATGCATTTCCCGGTACATGCAGTGCAAAACGTTTATTATAAATATCAACTAATCGATTAATTGAATATGTTTTTTATATGTGTATATTCAAAAGTGCTTTGTAACCGAACTGTTGTAGCTGCTATCCCGCCATTTTCATCGCGCACAATAACGCCAAATCTGGTGTTTAGCTCTGTTCAAATAATGTTAAAGTTGCACAGTCCGATGGTTTTGAGTTTGAGTGACATGGCTACCTTTTGAGATATTTGAAATTCAAAATGTGAAAATAATTCCGTCAAGCACGCCAAAAGTCAGATACCACAGGATTCTGCAGTAGTGTTAGAGCCATAGCCAGAGTACTCAATGCATTGTCAATGGCAGTGAGCAATCTCCATACAGAAAAAGTAAAATATTGATAAAACCACACCACCTAGGCACAACCTGCTTTAACAAAAAGAGTATATTAAATTTATACGGTTAGGGTTTTGGATTTCTATTAATTTTGAATAAAACTGACATTTTTCAATGTGCATATCGGCAAACTCAATGGCCGTGTGCCTTTGCTTTGCTCCCATGGCCGTTTTCAGAGCATGCGCAGTCGGAATCCTGATGTAGTCTATTAAATCGCAGAGTTGTCATGTTTTATACAATCGAAATCTGTTCGATGAGTTTCAATCAATAACTATATTGGAATTTTTTTTAATTTACTCACAGCATTGAAAAGAGCCAAACGAATCCCTTTAAATGATCGAACGATCATGCATATTGGTCTAGTATTAAGAAAGTTATGATTTTTTAAATATTTAAAATCACATGTTTTTTTGTCCTGTAATTAAACTGAAACAAATGCAATGGGTGTGACCTTAAGCACGTGTGCATGTTGGTGTGCGTGGAATACAACTATGTCACTTTCCGATTCAAAATTAACCACTTTCGAAGTATAGGATCGTGATAATATTTGGTGTCATCTGAGAAAAGACCTTAATAATTTGGGCTACATATTTTTTATTTAGCCCCATAGTGATTTTGAACAGATTTTGAACCGAAAATGAGTGCAAACCTCCCTCACGCCGAAGTCGCGCAAACCATGACACTTTCTGATTCAAAATTACCCATGTTTGATGTATAGGAGTGTGATAATATTTGGTATATAGTGAGAAACAACATTAATAATTGCATCTATATGTTTATTATTTACGTCCAAATTGATTTTGAACCGATTTGAGCATGGCAGAGCTGAGCTTGTCACTATAGTGTCAAGTCCTCCGCCCCATGCTGCATAGGCTCCGCGCCAAAGTCGGGCAACCCATGGCACTTTCCCATTCCAAATTAAGCATGTCCGACATATAGGAGCGTGATAATATTGGGTATATAGAAAGAAAAGACATTATTAATTGCGTCTATATGGTTTTTATTTACCTCCAATGTGATTTTGAACCGATTTGAACATGTGAAAAGTAGTGCAACTGTTTTAAATTGTGTCACAAACGAACGAATCCACCGAAATGCAAAATTCGAAAACGGTGACATTCAGAAATCTCGGTGTTTGCTCTTGGAGATATTATTCTAAATCAATAGAAATACCGGACTACTTAACTTTATGACCACTACACTTTGATAGTTATGAATGTTTACTCATGGAGTAATATTCTTCACTTCATTCCAGGCCTAACCCTGAATGCCCAGCGCCAAGCTCATGTAGCACGGAAGTGGAATGCAATTCGTCCACAACTAACACGCAGTCATTACCATTCATTTGCACCACTGATTACATGCGCGGTTTGTTCCCGAGACACAGTCTGCTTAATAAATATATAATCAGAATTAAATAATATCATACTTAAAAGCATATTAATCATGGCATAATATACAGAAATATCTAGTGCTTATATTGATAACAGATAGGAGAGTGACCCATATACATTGCTATTTAACCAAAAAGCGCAAAATTAACGATTTAATTCTTTTGAATTATGACACAGGGCTCCAAAGATGAGTGAATAACTTAAATTAACTCTATGAGGTCGATGAAAATTGAATGTGTTCATTGCAGGGAGAGCTCTTTGGCCGATTGTACCAGCTCCGATCACCGCCTCTGCACTTGCCGTCTCATGGAAACAATATCCATGACACATGTGGGACTGCTAGAACGGGCCCCATGACCATCTTTGATGTGTACGGTGAGTTATCAGTAACCTCCTCTTGCCATAATGACATTATGAGGTTGTATAACAAACACGCCACTAAAGAATATAGGAAAAATTGTTGCTATATGTGGGTTTATAATTGCTACGATTGATCTGGGTTTTACCAATATTACATAATGCCATTATGAGGTGGTATAACAAACAAGCCACTAAAGAATATAGCAAAATTCTCTATTGTAGCTATATGTGGGTTTATGAGTGCTACGATTGATCTTGCTGTATTTTGTTGTCAGTGTTAGTTCTCTATAGCGGCTGTAACCATTTTTTAACGGTCGGGCAAACCGGTTGTATTTAGTGCTGGTGAGTGATAATAGGGGATTCTATCAGTTCACTCAATTCACAGCGGTTTTATAGTTATTAATACATTAGTATTCACACATACACATACATCAATAGTAAAAGTAAAGTATATGAGTGTTAATATATCATAAATTAGACGTGTAGCATCGCACATGTGTGTGTCCACAGTCACTATAGTGTCAGTGTCACATCCGCGTGAAACGTCCAAGTTACTTGCGCATAAGAACACTACCGTAGTGCAGTTTCCTTCTTATTATCCTAGTACTGTATTTTGTTGTCAGTGTTAGTTCTCTATAGTGGCTGTAACCATTTTTTAACGGTCGGGCAAACCAGTTGTATTTAGTGCTGGTGAGTGATAATAGGGGACTCTATCAGTTCACTCAATTCACAGCGGTTTTTTAGTTATTAATACATTAGTATTCACACATACACATACATCAATAGTAACAGTAAAGTATATGAGTGTTAATATATCATAAATTAGACGTGTAGCATCGCACATGTGTGTGTCCACAGTCACTATAGTGTCAGTGTCACATCCGCGTGAAATGTCCAAGATACTTGCGCATAAGAACACTACCGTAGTGCAGTTTCCTTCTTATTATCCTAGTACTGTATTTTGTTGTCAGTGATTTCGGTGTATGTTAGCAGTAGACGGTGAGCATTAGATGTTGAGCAGTAGATGGTCTAACTCCTGGCTGGTTGCGTTTTAAACCTTCTACTGCTCACTGTCTAATGCTCACCTTCTACTGCTTGTCGAGCAAATTACCGTACCATTATCATGTGTTACTGAGCAAGCAATCTTGTGGATTTAGGTGTAGTAATGAGCAAGCAATATTAATGAGCAATAGTGTATGACAAAATTATGTGTGTAAATTTGGGTATTAATTATGTGTGTAAATTTGGGAATGGATGAAATACCAATGAAATACCAATGAATTAATGAAATTATGTGTGTAAATTTGTGTATTAATTGTATATAGTGTGTGTTTGTTGATTTCGGTGTATGTTAGCAGTAGACGGTGAGCATTAGATGTTGAGCAGTAGATGGTCTAACTCCTGGCTGGTTGGGTTTTAAACCTTCTACTGCTCACCGTCTAATGCTCACCTTCTACTGCTTGTCGAGCAAATGACCGTACCAGTATGATGTGTTGATTTTGGTGTATGTTAGCAGTAGACGGTGAGCATTAGATGTTGAGCAGTAGATGGTCTAACTCCTGGCTGGTTGCGTTTTAAACCTTCTACTGCTCACTGTCTAATGCTCACCTTCTACTGCTTGTCGAGCAAATTACCGTACCATTATCATGTGTTACTGAGCAAGCAATCTTGTGGATTTATGTGTAGTAATGAGCAGCAATATTAATGATCAATAGTGTATGACAAAATTATGTGTGTAAATTGGTATTAATTATGTGTGTAAATTGGGAATGGATTAAATACCAATGAAATACCAATGAATAATGAAATTATGTGTGTAAAATTTGTGTATTAATTGTATATAGTGTGTGTTTGTTGATTTCGGTGTATGTTAGCAGTAAACGGTGAGCATTAGGTGTTGAGCAGTAGATGGTCTAACTCCTGGATGGTTGCGCTTTAAACCTTCTACTGCTCACCGTCTAATGCTCACCTTCTACTGCTTGTCGAGCAAAATAACCGTACCAGTATGATGTGATGTTTATTGTTAGCAGTAGACGGTGAGCATTAGATGTTGAGCAGTAGATGGTCTAACTCCTGGCTGGTTGCGTTTTAAACCTTCTACTGCTCACCGTCTAATGCTCACCTTCTACTGCTTGTCGAGCAAATGACCGTACCAGTATGATGTGAAGTGAGGTCTAACTGAGCAATATTGTTGATTTCGGTGTATGTTAGCAGTAGACGGTGAGCATTAGATGTTGAGCAGTAGATGGTCTAACTCCTGGCTGGTTGCGTTTTAAACCTTCTACTGCTCACCGTCTAATGCTCACCTTCTACTGCTTGTCGAGCAAAATAACCGTACCAGTATGATGTGATGTTTATTGTTAGCAGTAGACGGTGAGCATTAGATGTTGAGCAGTAGATGGTCTAACTCCTGGCTGGTTGGGTTTTAAACCTTCTACTGCTCACCGTCTAATGCTCACCTTCTACTGCTTGTCGAGCAAATTACCGTACCAGTATGATGTGAAGTGAGGTGTTACTGAGCAAGCAATATTGTTGATTTCGGTGTATGTTTATTGTGTATTAATTGTATATTATATGTCGAGCAATTTCTATATGGAGTGACCGATGAACTTATTTAGTTATTTATATGTATTATGTGTATATAGTGTGTGATTATGTCTGAGCAATTGAGCAAAAGCCTTCTGTACCAAATCTCGGTGATATCTGTGCACAAGAGACTGAGCAAAAGGCGACAGGTATTTTGTGTGTAA
>JASIRB010000196.1:0-23927 GCA_030323885.1 Branchipolynoe longqiensis
GTTGGTGCGGGTGGGGTTGCTGGGCGTCGCGCCATGTCCTAGCAATATAGGGGATGGACATGGTCTGTCCATCCGCCGGGAAGACCAGCAGGGGTTGTGTCGGGTGCCGGGTGGGTGCTATGCCGATCATGTGATTGTATGCATTGACCGGGCAGAGTCGAGGGTCCGGGCTGGGCGCCAGCCGGATGGTCCTCGATCGGCCGTTGGCCTGCATGTTCTTGGCCCATTTCTGGTCGATGATGAGGTGGGCATCCTCGACCCACACATCCTGTCTGGAAGCATGGCGCGTCGGGTCGTAGGTCGCTGCAGATCTTGGTGCCACCTCGGATTGTCGGGCTCCGGTGTAGAACATCACCAATATGGCGAAGGCCACCACCTGCCCCTGTGGCGAGTGTGCGAGGTGGATGACCGCCGTCCTGATGACGCTCACTGGCGCATGGGCCTGCTGCCTGGGCCTGTGGTCCTTGGACCTCTTGAGTGCATCGAGCGCCAGGGTGACCGTGATGTGGTCGAGGGGGGTCACCGGGGCCTCCTTGATCTTGAGGAAGAGCCTGACGTGTGACACCGAGTTCGCCACTGATGATGGGCACAAGTGGTCCGCGCGCTCTTCTATCCAGCACCTCAGCTGGATCGGGGTCGGCTGGAGCATGTCGACCGCGTAGTTGCGGCAGTGTGCCGTGTAGTTCCGGATCGTCGCGTTGTAGTTGGCCCAGGTCCCCGGCGCCCTCGCGTCGGCCTGCCTGGCCTCGGCCGCCCTGTGCAGTCTGCTGTATTCGGCCCCTGTGGACAGAAAGAGGCTGTAGTCAAGGAGGGCTGGTGGTATGGGGGCGAGGTGTTTATGTTGGCAGATCTGGATCGCCAGGTCCCTGTGGCGTGGACTGATGTGGGCCCTGCTAAGGGCATCGGCGACTATGTTCTGTTCACCTGGGATATGGTGGTATGTGAGCTTTATGTTACGTACCGCCTGGAACATCCAGGCGGCCCTGGCTATGCTGAGGAGGCGGGGGTCCTGGCCCTTGCCGGTGGTTAGTACAGTAGAGTGTTATTTTTGCACCATGGCATTTACCAAGGCAGAGTTGACTCTGGTCGAGTCGCGTGTGTCGATGTATAGCTTATGGGCTTGTGAGGCTCAGCCACCAAATCGCTGGACCTCCAGTTCGGAGCTTCCGGATGCGAATGCAACGGTAGCAGCCGCCCTCCGGATGGCATGGAGGGTGAAGGGCTGTTGGTGCGGGTGGGGTTGCTGGGCATCGCGCCATGCCCTAGCAATGTAGGGGATGGACATGGTCTGTCCGTCCGCCGGGAAGACCAGCAGGGGTTGTGTCGGGTGCCGGGTGGGTGCTATGCCAATCATGCGATTGTATGCATTGACCGGGCAGAGTCGAGGGTCTGGGCTGGGCGCCAGCCGGATCGTCCTCGATCGGCCGTTGGCCTGCATGTTCTTGGCCCATTTCTGGTCGATGATGAGGTGGGCATCCTCGACCCACATGTCCTGTCTGGAAGCATGGCGCGTCGGGTCGTAGGTCGCTGCAGATCTTGGTGCCACCTCGGATTGTCGGGCTCCGGTGTGGAACATCACCAATATGGCGAAGGCCACCACCTGCCCCTGTGGCGAGTGTGCGAGGTGGATGACCGCCGTCCTGATGACGCTCACTGGCGCATGGGCCTGCTGCCTGGGCCTGTGGTCCTTGGACCTCTTGAGTGCATCGAGCGCCAGGGTGACCGTGATGTGGTCGAGGGGGGTCACCAGGGCCTCCTTGATTTTGAGGAAGAGCCTGACGTGTGACACCGAGTTCGCCACTGATGATGGGCACAAGTGGTCCGCGCGCTCTTCTATCCAGCACCTCAGCTGGATCGGGGTCGGCTGGAGCATGTCGACCGCGTAGTTGCGGCAGTGTGCCATGTAGTACCGGATCGTCGCGTTGTAGTTGGCCCAGGTCCCCGGTGCCCTCGCGTCGGCCTGCCTGGCCTCGGCCGCCCTGTGCAGTCTGCTGTATTCGGCCCCTGTGGACAGAAAGAGGTTGCAAAGGGCTGTAGTCAAGGAGGGCTGGTGGTATGGGGGCGAGGTGTTTACGTTGGCAGATCTGGATTGCCAGGTCCCTGTGGCGTGGACTGATGTGGGCCCTGCTAAGGGCATCGGCGACTATGTTCTGTTCGCCTGGGATATGGTGGTATGTGAGCTTTATGTTACGTACCGCCTGGAACATCCAGGCGGCCCTGGCTATGCTGAGGAGGCGGGGGACCTGGCCCTTGCCGGTGGTTAGTATGTGGACTGCCGCCATGTTGTCACAGTGTATGGCTATGTGACCTCCATGGTCCTCGGGGCGTGCGAGGGTATGTAGGGCAACGAGGACATTTAGTGCCTCTATCTGTGTGATGCTGTCGTTCTTGTTGTGGTAGCCATGGGTGAGGGGCATGGAGTAGGCCCATGTGTCGTCTGCTCCGCCTATGCCGCACAGGCAGGCATCGACAACGATTTCCCTTCCCGGGTCGTTGGGGGTATGATTGCCGAGCCGTTCCATCCGCTGGTGAATGCGGGGAACCAGGCGAGGTCGGCCCTCATGTCGTCGGTCATGGCTGTGCGTTGGCCGGTCATGCCCCTGAGCGCCTGGAGGAGACGGCTGACAAACAGGCGAGCGGGGTGGATGCACTTGGATAGGTGGAGCAGCTTCCCCAGTAGCGACTGAAGTCGCTTCCTTGTGATGTGAGTCCTGGCCGCGGCCGCGCGTACGAGGCTGATGGTGGCATGGACCTTGTCGAGGGGCATGGTCAGTGTCATGGTGGTGGCATCTATGTGTATGCCCAGCCATCGGACTGAGCGCGCGGGGGGCTGGGTCTTGTCCCTGGCCTCGGGGAGGCCGAGGTCCTCGAAGAGCTGTCGCGCGACGGCGAAGTGGGCGTCGGCGGTGCGTTTGTCGGGGGCGACGACGATGAGGTCATCGAGGTACATGGTGGCCATGATGCCACACCCCCTGAGGATGTAAGTGATGGCCTCGGCCACCCTCTGGATGTGGCAGCTGGATCCTCGGGCTCCAAATGGGACGGAGATGTCAAGGTAGAAGCGCCCCCTCCAGTGGGCGCCGAGCAAGGGCCAGTCGAGCGGGCAGGAGCGGAAGTTTTTGTATGCTCGGCTGATGTCCATAGTGAACATAAAGCTGCCATGCCCGCCACGCTTAGTTCGCGTGTGAAGCCCTCTACCGTTGGTAGGCAGTGGTCGCGGGTGTGGCCGAGGGCGGTGTTCTTCATAATGTACGCGTTGATGGACGTAGCGGCGGGGAAGGATAGGTCGGTGATGATCCTTCGCTTGGTGGGGTCTGCCTTCTGCCTGGTCATGATCGGTGATGCATGGAACCAAGGGGCGAAGGGGGGGGCGTCGTGTGGGCCATATAGGGCGCCGCACTCGGTCTCTGTGTGAATGTAGTCGTCGACTGCACCAGGGTGTTGGGCGGCGCTTGGGTGGTTGGCGACCTCACCGGTGCCAGAGGTGGGTCCCATGTAGCCGAGGGGAAAGCCGTATGTTAGGAAGTCGATGAGCTGTCTGTGGTCGGCAGAGTCAGAGAGGCTGGCACGCCATTTGTCGACACTTATTCCGCTGGGGACGGGCACCCATGCGGCGACAGCATTAGGGAGGCCGGTTTCACGCACACGTCGGTATATGTCTGCTATGTCGGTGGATAGGCCGGGGGCGGGTCGAGGCCAGTGGCGTATTCGGTGGTCGCTTAGTGCGTGAGGGCTGGTTTCGATTGCGCTGCTGGGTAGGGTGGGGGAGTCGTGGGTACAATGAAGCCTTATGCGTTTAAACAGGTTTTGTCCGTTGTAGGCTCCATCCGTCAGCTTTGATGTGTACCAGGCCATTAGCGGTGGCCCCCCCGGAGTGGACGGGCGGGGGGCATTGCAGGGGTGGGGTCGACCTGAGCCGGGATGACAGGCATCGGTGCGGGGTGGTGTGGGTGGAGTGCGTGGGTGGGCCGGTGGTGTGGGTGGGTGGCGGTTGCTGTGCGGGTGTGGTGAGAGGCGTGGCCGTTGACTGGTGCTGGGCCATGGGGTTTAATGAGGGTTGGGGTGGGGGGGTCAGGGTGGGGGGGTTGTGCGGGGGTGGTGGGGGGGCAGGTCCCGGTGCTCCCTCGCGTCCCGTGGCATCAGTCCTTTGTGGCATCCCTTGCTTTGCGCCTACACTGCTGCTGTGAGTGATCAAATCCAATCTGTGTCACCTTGTAGCAGTAGGCGCACGCATGCACCACATCATCGGGTCCGTAGTGGTGGCGTTGGGTGAGGGTGCAGCGTCGTGGGGAGTTGTAGGCGGCACACGGGCACTCATGTGTTTCAAACTCAATTCGGCCACGTGCCTGTTTGTTGTTGTCATGTGCACCGTTGTTGTTGTCACGCGCACTAGGTCTGCCCGCCCTGTCGTCGGGGTTGGGCATGGCTGTGTAGTAGGTTAGGCGTTCGTGCTTCATGTCTGACCTGTCACTCCATCGCATCTTCCTCCTTTCGATGCTGTCAAATATGCGCTGGGACCAGCTGTGCACCATCGGCCAGGGCTTAGTTTTACACTGGTCGGTGATGCACCTGAAGTGGTCGAGCATGTCGAGGAAGTCACGTGGGTCATACACCTCATTGTCGTCTATCAGGGTCATGAACGCTGAGAGGTACTCTCGCTCGGTCATAGTGCCACGGGCCGCCAGCTTCTGGGCGGCTGACTGGCAGTCAGTGCGATCTAGATACATATAGGGCTTGGATATGGGGTTGGTGATGAACATGTTGTGCATCACGGCACGCCTACCTTGCAGCCTTCGGTGCCTTGCCTCGTATCTTGCGACGTCGTCGTCTATGGATTGTAGTCGCTGCATCCTGAGCTGCTGCTCGTCGCGTATATCAGCGTCCCTCCCTGCGGCTGGGGCGTATGGCGGGCGTATGGCTCGCGCCATCCACCCAGCTGGCGGTCAAAGTAGGCTGGGTTGTATCCGGGCGAGAGGGACCTGAGCCTGTGTCGGGCCGGAGGAGGCGGCCCGCCCGCCGGGTGGTGGTGTTGGGCTGGAGCCGCGGCACATGCGGGCGCGGGGGCCACGTGGTCAGCGGCAGGCGGGTGGGCTGCGGCGGGCACCACGTGGGCGGGGGGGGTGCGGTGGAGAGGCCTGTCAGGCGTCCCGCTCCACACGGGCCGGGGGAGGTGCACGCACATGGCAAGCGTTGCGCTCTGCGCCCTGCCATGCTATGTCCATGATCGCATCCTGAATGGCCGCCATGCGGGTATCCATTCTAGCCTCCATGCGCGCCTCCATCTGTCGGAGCTTGGCATCAACCCCACTGCCGGGGGAGGTCGGGTGGGCTCGGATCGCCGGGGAGGGGTCCCGGTCAGCGCGCGCGACCGGGGACACCGGAGACCGCTGCCCAGCCGGGATGTATGAGTCGTCAGTGTACTCGGGAGTGCTGCTCCGCGCTCCCCGGCTGTCTCCCAGGTCGAGCTTAGGTAGTGTCCCAGTGGCGGCGGAGGGTCCTCCCTTCGCCTTGTTTTTGGAGCCCGGGGGCCTCCCGGCCTTCCTGCTCTTACCTGAGGACCCATTTCTCGGCATGTTGTGTGTCCGTCGGTAGTTCCGACGGTGCCAAAGAAAGTTAGGTGTGGTCAGTCCTGTTGTTGGGAGCGGAGTGACCAGTGGGGTGTGTGTTAGGGAGGTGCTGCTGTGTGTGAGTGGTTGTGTGCTCTATGAGCAGCAGGGAGGCAGGGAGCAGTGAATGTAGGTCGAGTGAGTAGGGGGGTAGTGCAGTGAGGAGTGTGGGTCCCCCCCCCTTTGAGGCCCCCCCCCCCGGCCACGGGGGAGGGGGGGAGAGGGGGCGGTCCAATATAAAAGAAACCCAGGAGCATCTCCAACATTACTCTCTATTAGAGTACGAGAGAATTTCCACAGGAGACGAGGCAGAGCCCACATCTCTACCCATAATCACACGGTGACTCGGGTGTTGACAGAACCGCTAATGATCGGTTTCAATCCTTCGAGAAGGAATTCTATCCTTGGTTTTTTATAACCAAATAACTCGTCCAAAATGGACCAAAGAAAGTCTAAACTTTCCATAATGATGCTCTAATGCATCATGATTAAGCTAACCACAGTTTTTATGATACTTACTGCGTATTTAGCTTGTATGTAGACTAAATTTGCCGGAGCAACCCAACGACACGTAATCCAGTCGTGAGTTGTATATGCTAATTGCTGGTACCTCACGTGCTTCCTTCTCCCTAGCCTGAGGCTAGCCTGAGGCTGTATACCGAGGTAAAATATATAGGATGTATAATGAATTATGCAAATATAAAAACAGGCGGAGTTTCATATTATTATTATTATTCATATAATTGTTTATTATATTATTGTCCAATCGCTGACCTGCCCGGGATTTGCCCCGGCTAGCCGGGCCCGAGCGCCACCACCGGGCGATATCTGCCCCGGGCAGTCACTCTGCCTCCTAATTTCAAACTGTGCAGTCGCACCCGCTGTGCAGGCGCACCTGCTATAGGCCTCCCTACAGCAACAACACAGTCTACCTGCTACCTGTGTGTGTCCGGGCTGTTAGGACGACGTTAATCGAGGGAGGATCTCATTTACTACACGGATTCGACCATCATGCTACCTGAGAGTCGACGATCGTCGACTACAAGCTTGTCGGTAGAGTGTAGGGGTCAAGCGCAGGATGACGGTATCGTTGAAATAACTTAATATTCGACCGTTATTCCACCAACAATATCATAGATTGAAATTTCCATTATGTCTGTCGACAATGTTGGGTCGATTATAACTTTCTGAATTAAATCGACCATATATACTAAGTATTCGACACTATGAACTGATTCTAACTAAATCTACATCCTAAATCGGCCGTTTATTTGAATTTACTGACTGAATGAAGTGATTTAAGCACTTTAGTACTCTGTTTTAGTACTTAAGTACTTTAGTACTTAAGTACCTTAGTGCCCTAGAACTCTCTGGGAAGTAGGCCCATGGTTCGACACTCCAGTCGTTAAATTTGAATGGCTTGTTTACTGAATGAACTCAGCACTGACTGAATGAAGCAATTAAGCACCTTACTACACTGGTCTTAGTACTTAAGGACCTTAGTACTCTGGAACTCGCCGAGAAGCAGGCCCAGGGTGCGGGCAGAGCATTTCTAGTTGGCTGCCATAGCCCAGCGGCTAAAGCGCACATCCATACTTCAAGCAGGTGTCGAGAATGTTGTGTCGATTAGAACATATCTGATAAGCACCTTAGTACTCTGGTCTTAGTACTTAAGGACTTTAGTACTCTTGAACTCGCCGTGCATATGAATACAAATACATATATATATAATTACAGAATTAAAACTTCTTATGTGTGTCGACAAGTCGCTTATATTAACTGTCTAATTAAGCGCAGTGGTCGAGCGTCGAATTTTTGATAGGCATGCTCTGAACTGATACGTTGCCAGGCGACTGGGTTCGCTGTCCAGCGTCGAATGTTTGATCGGGAGGCTCTCAGCTGATATGATGCCAGGCACTGGCTATTGCTCGGACTGTGGGTACCAACACGACAAACACGATCGGGTCGACTGCTCGGGTCGAAAGAGCATCGACACACTCGCCGAACCTACCATGTCGACACGCAGTGGTAAATCATCGGCAAAGAAAACAGCAGCCGACCGCTACGAGAATGTCGAGATGGAGGCTACATCTTCAGCTATGTCGACTCTCTCGTTGGACGACCGGGAGAGAAACGCTCGGGAAGCGATCGACAAGATAAAGTCGGAGATGCGCGTCTCCGACCTGGAGGATGAACTAGCGGCGTTAATGGAGGAACGGGACAGACGACTGAGTCGACGCGGGGTAACAATTGCTGATGGACGACGGGGAGGCAACAGCACCACCCGCGCGCACTCGACTTGCCGGGACGACGCTACTACGGACGACCGGGGAAGGACGACGGAAGCAGCCCTCCGTCCGCCTTCTTGGACTAAAGGATCCGACCGTGACGACGGACACTCATCACACGGTCGCTCTCGTCGACACTCGCGAGGTTCGAGTAGGAGGAGGAGGCGCTCTTCCAGATCGAGCAGCGGGAGCTCGTCGCGTAGGAGAAGAAGTAAGTGGTCGCTGCGCAAGTACTCTCAAGGAAAAGATGTCAGGAAAATGAACGCCCACGAGCTGTTAAGAGCATCCTGTAAATGGTGCTTAGACATCCAAGGCCTGACCGCATCAGACTATAGGTCGTTCATCGAACACGTAAGCTTTGTATCAGCAAGGGCGATGGATGACCACTATAAAGACAGTGCTCACGGGGACCACATATTGGCAATACGCAAGCTCGGGGAGACAATCGGCTTCTCCGCTTTCTCTAAGTCTCATCAGGACGAAAGTATAGAGCACTATGGCCCTCACAATATGAGGCAGAAGAAGAGCGGACCTTGGCAACGCAGTGCCGCTAAGCACTCTCCCGCCCGGGGGGCCCGTAGGTCTTGCTACGCCTGGAACGGCGACACAGGATGCACACGCTCGGGCTGTCGATTCGCACACGCCTGCTCCGCGTGTGGATCGAAGTCACACACACGACAGAAGTGCAAAGAATGACCTAGGAAGCCGCGGGTTCTTAAAACCGATAATCGCCAGACCCATGAGTTGAGCACTGCTGCCGATGACTTCGGGACTGATATGGGCGTCACTGATCATGGCCCTTTGGGCGCCAACCGTGTCCACGCTTTGAAAGACCTTTGTACTGTTTCCCCCGCTGTTGTTTATGCGAGTACGCCTGACCCCGCCGAGACTGATACTGTCGACCCTTGCCCCAATGCCAATGCTCATGATACTGTTGTTTCTTCTATAGCCAGGGTCGATACAGCTAGTCTGGGGGGGACTAGGGAAAGCCGGATCCATGATAAATCTCCGGGCTTTGGATTGCGCTGGTTGAGTCCGGCAGGTTCCAGTCGCTATGACCGCTTGTTCGTCGAGCAAGTTGATGGGGGCAGCCTCCTAGTTCACATTAGGGAACTTGAAGGGGGTACGCCGGTGACAATTAAGGTCACCAGGGAGTGTGTTCGGGGCTATTGTGATTGTATTCACAAGATTGCCGGTGTCGCCACTCAGCTCAGGCCATGTAGAGTCTTCACTGAGTTATTTCTGCGTGGCGACACCGACCCCGACTGGCTATACATTATTACCGGAGTTACTTTCGGTTTCCGGGTAATCAATCCCGGCTGTGCTGCTAACTACGCCCCTACTAAGACTCGCAGGAGGTCGGCCTGGGAGGGTGCGATCATTGACAGTAAGTTCAGGGATGAGGAACGAGATGGCCTCATCTCCGCCGTCACTGCCCCCGCGCCCTGCACTCACGATGCATTCGTCGTCCCCAAGGACGACGGTGGTGGGCGCGTGGTCATCGATTGCAGTGTTCCGCCTGACAGTTCTGTCAATGGTTTCACGGACCAGGTATGCCTTAAGTTCTCCTACAAAGGTCTCGACGACGTGACGGACATGCTGGAACGTGGTGACTCGCTCGGCACGGTCGATATCAAGGATGCCTACAGGTCGGTCTCAATCCATCCGACAGAAGTGCAAAGAATGACCTAGGAAGCCGCGTGTTCTTAAAACCGATAATCGCCAGACCCATGAGTTGAGCACTGCTGCCGATGACTTCGGGACTGATATGGGCGTCACTGATCATGGCCCTTTGGGCGCCAACCGTGTCCACGCTTTGAAAGACCTTTGTACTGTTTCCGGACTATATATATATGGACTTCATCCAATGCCCAAGTTGTGTTTCTTTACCTCATAGCAACATCTATGGTCAAATAACGATGTACACTGACTGCTGACACAGGAACTTACTCATGAAAGCTTTATAGTGTTGCTACAAAAGGAATACCATGCCACCATGGGAACTATGCTACTATATCTCACTCAGTCACATACATTCAGATTGCTCGATATGCGCAGATGTACATCTCTATGCATTCACAGTCTGCTTACTTGAAGCTGGCCTAGCAGGGCGTTTCCCCGGGAGCAGCTCACGTTGGCAGTTTGTATTGGCCTGACTGTTTGTATTGGATCGATCTGACTCAGTTTCCAGTTTTCTCTGTGCATTGAATTTAAAATATATATAGTTTTATATTGTTGCTGTGTTCAGGTGCTGCAAGCACTCACACCACATGCTAGAATCTATATTAACCCAGTATTAATAACAGTCAGTCCTCTGCCGGTATTAATCCATTCACTCACCAGTCTTAATACACTGAATCATATAACACAAACTTCCTTCCATCTCTCCCATTATTCCTAAACGAGGAGACGGAATGCAGGCAGTTTTTAATGCAGAGAAGAACCACTCTCAATCACTAAGAAGAGACGGTCAACATGACACTGATTGGTGTAGGGTAGCCATTTTGTTTGGAATGAGTGGGTACACTCATTCGTGGTCATTGTTGGGGGATAGGTAGCCACGAACCCACTACCCCCTCTCCTCTCCCCCCTTCCCTCAACCAAAGGGGCGGCAGCCAATCAGAACTCTCAACTCCCTCGCACCCTGCCCAATGGCTCGCCTCATCATCCAGTCGCGCCTCGACCAATCAAATCTCACCACTCCTTCGCCTGTTGCATGGTATCCTCCATCCTAGTCAGACTTCGCCATACCACCAGCCTGACCACCACCTCTTCTAACCCACCAACCCACCCACCCACTCACCCACCTCTACGCAGTATTGACCTATTAATCACCCATTCAACATGATTTGGTTGTTAACATACAAGCAAGTATAGGGCTACTATCATTTAGTATTATTCCACTCATATTAATTATTGTCCTGCGACATTTATACCTTTTGTAATCATTGTCTCATTGTGAGTCATTTACTCGTCTCACGTGTCACTACATGCATACCTGTGTCCCCTCCTTGCTATTAGAGCACACACGTGTACAACATGTCGCAGTGCAGCTGAGACAGACATGAAGTGATGTTATTCCCACTCATGCTTTCACGTTTGTTGGTTCTTGGAGTTTAGCATCCTGGCAACAGCTAAGGTCATATGACTTATGACAGCGCACACTCATGACGACTTTATAGTGATGCCCCACTGGCAGACCAAGCCACCAGCACCATGACCTGATATCCCACTGAGTTACATTATTCTGACACGAGCCAACCAGTCCTTGCCCTATCCTATTAATGTGGAGCACATGGCTAGGAAACAACAAGTATCAATTTTTAAGTCATTGGTTTGACCCGACCAGGGTTCGAACTCATGGGTTCGAATCCCACGATCTACCAAAACGTGCATTCAAGTTATGTGCCCAACAGCAATGACAGATAAACAGAAAGTCTGCTGTACAGTAAATATATATATGGCATAAGTGTAAATAGAAGTATGCAACCCTGGGGTGGCCGTGGGAGCTTAATATTGACCAGTCAGCTGCTGGAGTAAATAGTGGTGTTGGTGTCGGTAACACTCACGTGGGTGGTTCCCGTGAGTGACTGTAGGGGGCGCTGGAGAGGCAGTTGCCCATTGGTGGAGCCGCGTGGTCATAGTGAGTCTGGTAGGAGGGTTCATTTGCTTGTTTGTTGTTGCTTTGCGTCCTAGCAACATCTAAGGTCATATCAGGATGGGTACCGACTTGTGACAGTGCGCACTCATGGTGGCTTTATATTGCTGCCCCACTGGAAGACCAGGCCGCCAGCACCATGACTTGCTATCCCATTTAGTCACATTATCCTGACACTGAACCAACCAGCCCTTGCCGTATCATATTAATGCCGAGCGCCAGGCTAGGAAGCAACAAGTATCAATTTTTAAGTCATTGGTTTGACTCGACCAGGGTTCGAACCCACAAACCCATGGGTTCGGATCCCCCGATGTCCCAAAACAGGAGACAGGCGCCCGGTGGGAGGGTGCTGTGGTTGTTCTGAGGTATGGATCTCCTCCCCCCGTAAATCATCCGCAATTCTGAGAATCATATAATCCTTTAAATTAGATATACATTTAATAAATCTGAATCCATTGAAAGCATCAACTTTCCTTAAACCCAAGAATTTACTTAGATTTGCTCCTACATGTCCAAGTTAGCTATTGATCTGCCCATTAAGTATACACTGCAGTTTGGTGCTCCTGTGCTATGCTGCTGCTATACTCGAAAATAGGTAAAGAAAACCCACGTCGAGCATTTTGGCGTGCACACTAAAATTAATTTCCCATATTTTCATTTAAAATATCTAAGAAAAAGTTAACCTTTTAAAATAAACGTTAGTTCAAACTAATGGTGCTGTCACATTACGACGTTTCTCGCCAACGGGCATCGACGTGTGTAATTTTTTTGTGAAACGCCGGGAGATGTCTGGAAGCGTTAGGCGCGCGTTAGGCGCGCGTTAGGCGCGCATTAGGCGCGTGTTAGGCGCGCGTTAGGCGCGCGTTAGGCGCGCGTTAGGCGCGCGTTAGGCACGCGTTAGGCGCGCGTTGGTAGATGTTGATGGACGGCGAGGGTCGGTGAGGGTCGGCTGCATGCATCGTGGCACGTCGAAAGTTTTGTGCTTGCCAACGTGTGGGTGCGAACGTTATGCGGACATTAGGAGGATGTCGAGATATGTTAGAAGCACGTTGGAGGTACGTATACTTTTTTTCCACTGACGCCACACACGCGTGAGGGTCGTTTCCACACGTTGCATGTTGCTTAAGCAATTTGTTGTTGTTTTTTACGTCCTAGATACATCTAAGGTCAAATCAGGACGGCGCGCCAAAACATGCTACCAATACGTTGCGCTGACGCCGAAAAGTTTGATGTGTCTCGACGATTAAAAGTGATTTTGCGTGTTGGCGGCATGCCGGTGAGATACGTCGTAGTGTGACAGGGCTATAAAGTGAAATAGATTACAATGATCGGCACATTATATTGATCTAAAATAAACATAGCAATAAATAAAAAACAATTTGATTATGCATCTTTACGCTTACATTCCATAGGTACCTACACACGATATAGCACGCCATGAATGTGGTATTTGCTGCCGACACGGCGTTAAGCCACCACCGTCAATCAATCAGTTCTACAGCACATTCCATGTATGATATCCATGAACAGCTCGAATGGATGTGGATGTATGTGTGTGTCGGGGGGGTGGGGGGTGAGGGACCTTCCGTAGGTCTGAATTCATACACTGTACACAATGTATATAATATAAAATCGAATCAGTCGATGTTCCAATCGGGTTTGCACGCATGTGCACGTTTTGGATGGTGTAAGTAGTATAGGAGAGTTGGGTTAGAAAGCATGATGAATGCAAGCTGACCAGACCAGCCTGGAAATATGTATGTGCACATCACATATCACATAACATCGCCATGGAATGTAAGGTTTCGAAATGGGCATGGTGCTCCCCTATTTTGACTATGGGGATGTAAACTACATGGGTGCGAAAAAAGAACTTCTAAAAAAACTGCAAACACTACAGAACAGAGCCCTGAAAATCTGCCTCAGAGTAGACAAGCTGCACCCCACCTATGACATACACAAAAGGACTAAAGTAAAATTGCTAGAAAATAGGAGAATAATTCATCTGAAAACGTTAGTATACAGCTATAGTCAAAACAATAAACTCCTAACAAAACCACTAATGGCTACTAGAGCAAATAATGCACCACTACTGAAGCAGACCAGAAACGAAATAAAAGCTCACGAGAGAAGCACGCTGGAAATGGCTGCCAAGGTGTGGAATGCCCAAACAATAAAGGAATGACAAATTCCTGACCTAAAAACATACAAAAAATATCTGCGCAAAATAACGCTAGGAAACCCCCAGTAAGCTGCGCTGCAAAGGGGCATGTGATATGTCACGACTCACCATCAGGACGCCCAATGGAAGGTAACCATGCCAAAAGCAGCCAGATAGCACACCACACAGCTACATACAAGCCTATGATATGTAAATCGGAGTAGGCTAGTCTAGTAGTAAGAGTAGAAAAAATGAAACACATATATGCCAAGAAAATCCAAAAAAATTAACATAGACTACTAACCAGACCAACCAACTATCTATCTGCTACTGAAATGCAGGCAATCAAATACCTTATCAGCAGCTACTTTGTGATAAGATAACACCAACACTACAGGTGGCCAGCATTGAAAACAAGCCTGAATACCCAGGCTTATATGCTATGGACAGTTTAAATACAGCCTCAATAAATATAAATAAATATACATGCAACGGGGGTGTTTTTGCAAATGGGAACTATTGCACTTAGAGCAGGATTCGAACCCACGCTTCTTGCCATTCTGGGGATAGGATCCTGACAATTATCCTATCTATGGTACCTGATGCAATTCCCATATCCAGGCCTACCTGTGTATGTGGTTATATGGTAGTACATTCGTCTCCCTGTAGTACACTCGTCTCCCTGAATTTCTACCATATAACCAGGTCTGTGTGTATGTACACTTACATTATATCCATGGACAGGGTAGCTTCAGCAACCATATCTTCTATATCTTGTATAAGATTCTGGTCACGGCACCATGGTCATGGGGGATGTTTTTCCAAAAAGCGAAATATTTTCGCCTAGAGCAGGAGTCGAATGCACACTTCTTGCTAGCATTCTAACCATTAAGCCCCAGTCACACCTTACCGGATTGGAGAAACGGACAGAAACCGGACACTGTCCGGTGAAATACAGCAATGTACGGTTTATATATGGTTGGCATCCGGCGTGTCCATTATCTGTCCGGTGGTGTCCGGCGGTGTCCAGTACAAGTTTTGAACATGCACAAAACTTGTACCGGACACCGCCGGACTGACGTGTATGGTTGGTGTCCGGTTTAAGTCCGTTTAGTCCGTTTTGTCCAGTTCATGTCCGTTACTCATCCATTAGGTGTCCGGTTTGTATCCTGAAGAGTCCGTTGATGGGGCTGCGGGAATTCGGTCCGTCGGTTTTTGGTGCATCCGTGAACAGTCCGGTAGGTGTCCGGTTGGTGTCCGGTTGGTGTCCGGTTGGTGTCCGGTTGTCATCCGGTTGTCATCCGGTTGTCGTCTGGTTATCGTCCGATTATTGTCCGGTGGCTATTCGTTAATGTACGTTCATTGCCCGTTTATCGTTCATTTCGTCCGGTACATTTTGGTACATTTCAGTACATTTTGATACCGAACACCACTGGACTAGAAAATTCTTTGTCCGGTGGTGTCCGGTACGCAATCCGGTAAGGTGTGACCGGCACTTTACACTGATCCAATCCCCATATCCACGCCTACCTGTTCATGTGGTTCATAACCTGAGAGGTCAGTGCAGACTACTACACTGATATGTGCATGCACACAGGAATAGCCAACCACCCACATGTATACACCTGGATGCATACACATACATTCACGTCCCCACAACTGCCTCCGCAAGTGTGTCATCCATTACCTCCATCACTCACACTCACATTGATAAGCCATATTGTTAGCGGCTACCCACCCACCCCACCCACCCCACCCACCCCCACCCACTATGACGCCACCTGCACCCTCTCCTCATGTCATTCTACCATCACCACCACACATATCCCCCCCGCGCACTTATACTCACCCCCTCACCGTACTAACAGCGCACATACACCATACACAGACACCATACCCCCATACACACATCCCACTACCCCATCACTATACAACACCCCAGTTATTTCCATGCACCATACCCACTTCTCTTCCCACCTCCCACTTACTTTCTTACCTCGCACCTACTTTCTTACCTCCCACACCTATCCAGATACACGCCCCGGGCCACTGCCGTCATCTGTAATGCATGAGTTAAAGTAAATGCGTAATAGGAGTTAACCAGAAAATGTTGACATAAAATATATAGGGAGAGAAAGTGCAAACTCAAAATTAATCAAACAAAGAGCAGTTTCCAAAACCCAACTGAAGAGTGTTGGTTACCTTAGCACCACATCCGGCACTGCCCACACCACCCACCCTTCACAACACCACCCACCCTTCACAACACCACCCACCCTTCACAACACGACCCACCCTTCACAACACCACCCACCCTTCACAACACAACCCACCCTTCACAACGCAACCCACCCTCCACAACATGACCCACCCTTCACAACACGACCCACCCTTCATGATCCGACCCACCCTTCACAACATGACCCACCCTTCACCGCACTTACCACCTTCACCAACAACACCCACCCCTTCAAAAACACAACCACCTTCACAACACCCCCCACCTTCACAACACACCCCATCCTACCAACCTAACCCCCCTTCACACCAGACCACCCTTACACACAGACCCCCCTTCCTGACACGGACCCACCTTCACACATGACCCACCCTTTCACAACACTACCCCCCCCTTCCACAACACACCCACCCTTCACAACACAAACCACCCATCACAAACACCACCCACCCTTCAACCACACCCCACCTCCACACAAACCATCTTCACACAAACCATGCCACAAGAACACCCACCCTTCACAACAAACTACCCCTTCACAACACACCACCCTTCACAACACCACCCCATCTTACAACCAACCACCACCCTTCACAACACCACCCACCCTTCACAACACCACCTACTCTTCACAACACCACCCACACTTCACAACACCACCCACCATACACACCACCACCCGCCATTCACAACACGACCCACCCTTCACAACAAGACCCACCTTCACAAACAACACCCCCCCTCACAAACACAACCCACTTTTCACAACACAACCTATTTACAACAGGGACCCACCCTCCACCCACACCACCCATCACAAACACCACCCACCCTTCACAACCACACCTACTCTTACCAACACCACCACCCTTCAGAAACAACCCCACCATTACACACCACCACCGCCATTCACAACCCGACTCACCCACCCTGCACAACACACCCCACCTTCACAACCGACCCACCCTCCCAACACAATCCACCTTCACACAAGACCACCCTTCACACACCATCCACACCTCCACCTTCACAACACAACCCACTCTTCACAAACACCACCCACCCATCACAAAACCACCACCCTTCACTACTTACCCACCTTCACAACAACCACCCTTCACAACATGGACCCATCCTTCCAACACAAACCAAACCTTCACAAGAACACACCTTCACAACACCACCTGCCCTTCAGAACACCACCCACCCTTCACAACACTACCTGCCCTTCACAACACCACCCGCCCTTCACAACTCCACCCACCCTTCACAACACGACATACTCGCCTTGTATTTGCAAGAACTCGGGCGCAGATCTGTGTTAGAACCACGCCCCTATACCCATTAACACTGCGGTCGACCTCACAAGAACCAACTGGGGAATATGGGCTTAGAAGCCCCATCCCCCACCCCATCGCCCACCCCATCCCTCACCCCATCCCCCATCTCCCATCCCCGAGTCAAAAAAATCCATTCCCTTCTGCTTTGCATCCATCTTGTCATAACATTCACCAGACTCGATGGCCGAATGAGTTGAGCGTCTGTCTCCCGTTTTGGTAGATCGTGGTATTCGAACCCATGGGTCCGAACCCTGGTCGACTCAAACTAATGGCATAAAAATTGATACTTGTCGCTTCCTAGCCAGGCACGTGGCATTATTAGGATAGGCCAAGGACTGGTTGGCTCAGTGTCACTGTCAGGATAATGTGACTGAGTGGGATATCAGGTCATGATGCTTGCGGCCTGGTCTCCCAGTGGGGCAGCACTATAAAGTCGTCATGAGTGCACACTGTCACAAGTCTGTACTCGTCCTGATATGACCTTAGATGGTGCCAGGATGTAAAGCTCCGACTACCAACCTACCTGTCATCAGAGAGCGTGTATATAAACAGATGAGAGGGACAACTGTCATACTAGACCCTGTAACAGCTGCCGACTGTGGCGCTCCAAGTGGTGGTTGTTGAACAAATGGGCAAACTCAAGGCATTGTCAATGGCAGTGAGCAATCTTCATACAGACAACGTTAAATATCTCTAAAACTACAACACCTAGAAACAAACTGATTGGAATACACATAGAAAACATGTTTACCAACAAGATTATATTAAATTGATATGGTTAGGGTTCTGGATTTCTATTAATTTGGAATAAAACTGACGTTTTTCACTACGTGTACGGCAAACTCAAGGCATTGTCAATGGTCGTGTGCAATCTTCCTACAGAAAAAGTGAAATATCTCTAAAACTACACCACCTAGAAACAAACTGATTGGAATACACATAGAAAACATGTTTACCAACAAGATTATATTAAATTGATCTGGTTAGGGTTCTGGATTTCTATTAATTTGGAATAAAACTGACGTTTTTCACTACGCGTACGGCAAACTCAAGGCATTGTCAATGGTCGTGTGCAATCTTCCTACAGAAAAAGTGAAATATCTCTAAAACTACAACAACTAGAAAACATGATTGGGATACACATAGAAAACATGTTTACCAAAAGGATTATATTAAATGATAAGGTTAGTAAAATGATAAGGTTAGGCTTCTGCTTTCTATTATTATGAATAAAAACAAATGTTTTGCACTGCACGTACCGTCAAACTCAAAGCTTGTTCAACACTAACCGCCAGGAACGCCACTGTAGCCTGTGTTACCGTTTTTCGTGGGAGTTGTCCCTCTCATCTGTTTATATACATGCTCTCTGCTGTCATCCTGCCCGCCCTGCACACCCCGTCACACTCACCGATCATAGACTGTGACCCGCATACCGCCGTCACACTTCACCTGTATCTGACCTTCTGTCGACATCAGGTTATTGGAGAATATCTTACAAGGTCATGTCTAGATAAATTGCTATTTAATTTAATTTCAGTTTTCCTTTTTCTAAACCCCATAGGTAGTGTAAAAGAAGGATAACAATAGCCTGAACACCATTCTCCAAAATGTATAGAGTGTTAACATCAAGTAAGATATTAATACAAACAAGGAAGCGTATTCTTCAGTGTTATGTGTGGTCTACTCTAATGTATGGTGCTGAGACATGGACAATCTCTAAGAAAATGTACAACGCTTAGCAGCATTTTGGATGGGACAATCGAAGGATGATTGAAAATATCCATGGACCCCCCCCCCCCCCCCCACCCCAAAGAAACATTCATTCACAATGAGTTCTCCATAAAAAATTAAAAATAAGAAAAGCTTGTTTGCCACTATACAGACAAAGAAACTTATTTATTTTGGCACATCATTCGTCAGAGTTCAATATACCGTACATTGTTGGAAGGGAAGGTGAATGGCAGCAGAGGGAGAGGGAGACCAAGAACATCATGGTTTACAAATATTTCACAGTGGACAGGCTTGGATTATTCACAGTCTATCAGAACAGCACACCATCGGGACAAGTGGAGAACCATTGCATCCAACCCTCGACTAGAGGACGGAACTATTGATTGATTGATAGGTAGTGTGCTGTTATTGTAATATTTAGTCTCCGTAAGCTAAATCACACAGGTTTCAGAATTGGGGTCACACTGATAGCAGACGACATTTCGTGGGACACAGACCACCTCAATGACATCAACTGATGCTACACACTATATACGCCATGGATTTAAAGTTGCATAATCTGTTGGTTTTAGGTTTCTGTCATTTTCTGAGATAAATATATCAGGCTGATCATTATAATATACCTTGCTTTAGTTTGAAGAAATTTATTTTAAATGGATAACCTTTGTCATATTTGAAGTGCAACCATGCAAATTTAATTTTGGCAAGCATGCCAAAACTCTGGCGCCATAGCATTCCGCAGTAACAGGTTCTATTGAATTGCCTCATTATTCCCTTCTATGTGGTGACAAATGTTTAATAAGTGCACCAATGTCTAAAGGCCCTGTCACATTACGATGCATCTCGCAAGCGCGCAGCAAAGGCATAAAATCACTTTTTTACGTCGAGAAGCTTAAAACTTTTCGGTGTGGGGGCCAAAGTTGGACGTATTCATACTGTATACATAGCATATGGCCAACATATGACCAACGTATGTATGGCAAACATACCTCCCAGGGAAAAATGCTAGAATTTTGCTCACGGTACGTTCACAGAATGCCGGTTAACGTTATATATGCTATTCGATTGCCAGAACTACGCCTCATACGTTACATACGTCAAGACACGCTGGAGAAACGTTAGACATACGTTAGACATATGCTAGGCATACGTTATCCATATGTTGTCAGTACGTGGACTGTACATTCCCACTGCCTTTAATGTAGGTCAACGTAGTGCAACATAGTGAACAATGTTTGTCTAATGTACGTCTAACATATATCGATGTACGCCTAACGCATGCATAACGTATGGCGGACATACAAATCCACACGTTGTTGAACATTGTCATACGTCGAAAGTTTTGTGCATGCATCAAATTTTCAAAACAAAACCAATTATCTAGATTCCACCTCATATATGTAACTTAGATACTGATGCATTTATTAAGCATCTGTTGCCACATAGAAGGGAATACTGAGGCAATTTAATAGAACCTGTTACTGCAGAAAGCTTATGGTGTGAGAGTTTTGGCATGCTTGCCAAAATTAATCTGGCATTGTTTGCACTTCAAATATCTCAAAAGTTAGTAATTTAAAAAGAAAGGTGCTTCAAATTAATATACGGTAGATTATAACCATCAAATTAATATCTAAGAAAATTACAGAAACTCAAAACTATAGGTCTTTGCAATTTAAATACACGATGATTGCTAGAGAGTCAACTTTCACTGGCTTCTGACTCACACATTCGTCACGAAGCTATAAGATTATATACACAGTGAATTGATGTCGACACGATCCTTACCCCCCATTCCCAACCCTCAGGAGGAGCCTACAGAAGATTCACCTCACACGAGCTCATAATCGAGTCATATTGGCCTTATTATGGGACCCCAGTTCCCAGCTTCCTATGAAATAATTAATCTGATCTGTGAGCCGCTACATCAGCCATCAGCAATATTGCTTCTGTCATGAGGGATGATGAAAATGGGAAATATTGTACCTAGAGCGGGAATCGAACCCACATCTTTTGCATTCCAGGCCAGTGTGGTAACTATTATACCACCATTAAACCACCTAGGCTCCCTGATTTCACCACCCTACCGACAGCTATCTGTCTATGTCGCTCCCTGCGTGAGAGGTCCCCTGGAATTATTTTAATTTTTTTAATTTCTTTTATTGAGGCTGTATTTATACTGTCCATAGCATATAAGCCCGGGTACCCAGGCTTGTTTTCAATGCTGGCCAGTTGTAGTGTTGGTGTTATCTTACCACACAGTAGCTGCTGATAAGTTATTTGATTGCCTGCATTTCAGTAGCAGATAGATAATTGGTTGGTATGGTTAGTAGCCTATGTTATTTAAAAAAAACTTTCTTGGCATATATGCATTTTATTTTGTTCTACTCTTATTACTAGACTAGCCTACTCCTATTTACATATCATAGGCTTGTACGTAGCTGTGTAGTATGTTATCTGGGTAAGTCTTTTAAATGGTGTACATCCATAAGTTGTTTTAATGCTTACAATTATATATACACAGGCAATGCATTTACATATACATACACAGTCTAGGTTCAACAACCATACAGCATGTAGGTCACGGCAACCAGTGTCCTGGAGGTGATGAAAATTGGAAATTTTGCAGCTAGAGCGGGGATCGAACCCACATCTCTTGCATTCCAGGCCAATGTGCTAACTATTACACCACTATTACATCACCTAGACTCCCTGATGTCATCACCCTATCCATGGCTATCTGTCTATGTGGCTCCTTGCCTGAGAAGTCAGTACGGGCTACTACACTCGTCCCCCTGGAATTGTAAGTGTTTTAAATGCAATGTAGTTTACGTCCCTGAGTCATTTTAATACTTACAATTACATATATATACACAGGCAATGCACTTGCATATAGAACTATTTCAATGTTTACTAACATCGTGTATGCACACGCAACTTGGCTGCAGAACGAAGGCACACTGCGATTGAGTTTGCTGGTACGCGCAGTGAAAAACGTCAGTTTTATTCAAAATTAATAGAAATGCACAACCCTTACCATATCAATTTAATATAATCTTTTTGTTAAACATGTTTTCTATATGCGTTCCAAGCAGTTTGTGTCTAGGTTGTGTGGTTTTAGAAATATTAACTTTTTCTGTATGGTGATTGCTCACGGCCATTGACAATGCATTGAGTTTGCCGGTATGGGCAGTGCAAAATGTCAGTTTTATTCAAAATAAATAGAAATCCAGAACCCTAACCGTATCAATTTAATATAATCTTTTTGGTAAACATGTTTTCTATATGTGTTCCAAGCAGTTTGTGCCTAGGTGGTGTAGTTTTAGAGATATTTAACTTTTTCTGTATGAAGATTGCTCATAGCCATTGAGTTTGCAGTGTGACAGACAAATTCTGCAGCCAAAATGCACGCACACTGATCTAGATACGTATGCTGACGTCATATGAAATAGGTCCATACATACACAGGTTAGTATTGAAGACAGTACAGCGTGTAGATTGGCAAAGTTCCAGGTCACGGCAAACAATGTTGTGGCGGCTGATAAAAATGGGAAATATTATGCCTAGAGCGGGAATCGAACCCAGATCTATTGCATTCCGGGCCAGTGTGTTAACCATTACATCACCTTAGCTTCCTGATGTCACCACTCATATCCACGGCTACCTGTCTATGCGGCTCCTTGCCTGAGAGGTTAATCCCGACCACTACACTTTCAGAAATAATTCCGAGTAGCAGTGGAAAGAATTAATATTGTGGGTAGGACGCCGCAACTAATGTAAATGGGAGGCATCCTAAGCGCAGAAGCCAACACCAAGTTAAAGTAAAATTGATTATAAATAGCAGATCTGATAGTAGGTTACTCACACAGAAGTGTCTCTGAGACAGTGCTACTAAGGAACCCATCAGAAAAGGTGTTGGAAGGCTGGGCTGCAATCTAATATGTAAAATATGTTGCTCAAATACTTATCTGCCATAGCCCACCACATTTACAGTGAAGAATTTATTAACTCATGTAGATTATTAGACATTAAAAAGTCGATTTGAGAGCATTCTATGGCCATCTTGAGAATTATTTTTATTTTTTTTGCATTCTGTTTCATTTCATCAACTCTATGCCAATATAACTGAACAGGAGATGCTGGAACCAGGGGCTCCACATCTGATTTATGCCAAAGCAGCTGTTTGCTCTCACACACTGTGTATGGGTGGATATTGATTGTGATTCATAGCAAGAATAGAGAATGGGTATGTTTCAGCAGTCATCATATGCAAGCAGAGGAAGCAACTTTCTATAAACAAAATTTATATCCTCTGCATGTACGTCTAGATAATTTTAGAATTAGATAGAACACAGGATTAGGATTTGGATGTACATTATTTCAATTATCAGCAAAGTCATAATTACCGAATCCTTATTGACATACAACAGTCAGTTAGACAGACAGATATGGTTAGATAGATAAACAATCTTTTGTTCTTTCATTAAAAAATGAAGAAGATTGCTTTTAAATTGACAGTGGGAGAGCCGGTAGTTAGGCTTGGGGCCGGTGGTGGCGCCACCAGTCCCCGTGAGACAAAGAGAAAGGAGCAAATACATGGCGACTGTCCATTGGCTAATACTATAATATAATAATATAATAATATTATATAATACTAATAATTCCCTTCTGCACCTTTATACTCGCATAATGCTTATACATTACACACACATATATCCGCCTCCTGCCTCCTCCAGCTCCATTTCTCTCCTATTTTTGGCTATCCTCACCACCTCTCCTCACCACCTCTCCTCAGCACCTCTCCTCACCACCTCTCCTCAGCACCTCTCCTCAGCACCTCTCCTCACCACCTCTCCTCACCACCTCTCCTCACCACCTCTCCTCACCACCTCTCCTCACCACCTCTC
>JASIRB010003920.1:0-14102 GCA_030323885.1 Branchipolynoe longqiensis
CCCGCTCTCTACTGCTTATGTCACACTACACTCTCTCTCACACTACACTGGCTGTGTCACACCAAACTGGCCCTGTCACACTACACTCTTCATGCCACACTGCTTGTGTCACGCTGCACTGGCTGTGTCACACTACACTGGGCGTGTCACACTACAATCTCTGCCGCCGCCGGCCAACCCTCACATCTCTGCCGCTCACATCTCTGCCGCCGCCCCCCCCCCCACCCTCCGCCCAACCGCCACCGCTCTCTCATCTCCGCCGACCACCCGACCTCCCCCCCCTCCCCGACCTCACCGCAGGCCCTGCTCTCTACTGCTTACGTCACACTACACTCTCTCTCACACTACACTGGCTGTGTCACACCAAAACTGGCCCTGTCACACTACACTCTTCATGCTACACTGCTTGTGTCATGCTGCACTGGCTGTGTCACACTACACTGGGCGTGTCACACTACAATCTCTGCCGCCGCCGGCCAACCCTCACATCTCTGCCGCTCACACCTCTGCCGCCGCCGCCCCACCCTCCACCCAACCGCCACCGCTCTCTCATCTCCGCCGACCACCCGGCCTCCCCCCCCCCTCCCCGACCTCACCACAGGCCTCGCCGTCTCTCTCTCATCTCCACTGCTTATGTCACACTACACTCTCCCTCACACTACACTGGCTGTGTCACACCAAACTGGCCCTGTCACACTACAGTCTTCCCTGTCATGCTACACTGCTTGTCTCACGCTGCACTGGCTGTGTCACACTACACTGGGCGTGTCACACTACACTCCTCTCACCATCAGACACTCCGGGTTGCGGGACTACACAACTTTTGGCCGCCCCGCACCCTCCTTCCGCACCCTCCTTCCTTCCCTGGTCACCCATGTCACCCATGCCAACCCAGGTCACCCATGTCACCCATGCCCCCAGGTGGTCACCCATGCCACCCAGGTCATCCTGGTCACCCATGTCACCCACGCCACCTACCTCTCTCTGCTGCCTGCCGCCTCCACCTGCTCATGCCCCCCCTGCCACTGCGGGCTCCACCTGCGCTCCCCCCTGCCTGCCGCCACTGTGCTGCTGCCACTGGGCGTCCTGCCACTGCGTGTGCTGCCCCAGCTGGATCAACGTGTGCCGCTGCCTCTGTGCTACCGCCCTGCCACTGCGGGCCGGGCTCCACCTGCGCTCCCCCCTGCCTGCCGCCACTGTGCTGCTGCCACTGGGCGTCCTGCCACTGCGTGTGCTGCCCCAGCTGGATCAACGTGTTGCTGCTGCCTCTATGCTGCCGCTCTGCCACTGCGGGCTCCGCCTGTGCTCCCCCGTGCCTGCTGCCGCTGCGCTGCTGCCACTGGGCGTCCTACCACTGCGTGTGCTGCCCCAGCTGTATCAACGTGTTGCTGCTACCTCCGTGCTACTGCTCTGCCACTGCGGGCGCCACCTGTGCTCCCCCGTGCCTGCTGCCACTGTGCTGCTGCCACTGGGCGTCCTACCACTCGTGTGCTACCCCAGTGGTATCAACGTGCTGCTGCTGCCTCTGTGCTACCGCTCTGCCCCTGCGGGCTCCACTTGAGCTCCCCTGTGCCTGCCACCACTGTGCTGCTGCCACTGGGCGCCATACCACTGCGTGTGCTGCCCCGGCTGTATACACGTGTTGCTGCTACCCATGCTGCTGCTCTGTCACTGCGGGCTCCACCTGTGCTCCCCCGTGCCTGCTGCCACTGTGCTGCTGCCACTGGGCGTCCTACCACTGCGTGTGCTGCCCCAGCTGTATCAACGCGTTGCTGCTACCTCTCTGCTACCGCTCTGCCACTGCGGGCTCCCCTGTGCTCCCCCGTGCCTGCTGCCACCGTGCTGCTGTCACGGGGCGTCCTACCACAGCGTGTGCTGCCCCAGCGGCATCAACGTGTGCCGCTGCCTCTGTGCTACCGCCCTGCCACTGCGGGCTCCACCTGTGCTCCCCGTGCCTGCTGCCGCTGTGCTGCTGCCACTGGGCGTCCTACCACTGCGTGTGCTGCCCCGGCCGGATCGACGCGTTGCTACCGCCTCTGCTACCGCTCTGCCACTGCGGGCTCCCCTGTGCTCCCCCATGCCTGCTGCCACTGTGCTGCTGTCACTGGGCGTCCTACCACAGCATGTGCTGCCCCAGCGGCGTCAACGTGTGCCGCTGCCTCTGTGCTACCGCCCTGCCACTGCGGGCTCCACCTGTGCTCCCCCATGCCTGCTGCCACTGCCCTGCTGCCACTGGGCGTCCTACCACTGCGTGCTGCCCCGGCCGGATCGACGCGTTGCTGCCGCCTCTGCTACCGCTCTGCCACTGCGGGCTCCCCTGTGCTCCCCCGTGCCTGCTGGCCACTGTGGCTGGCTGTCCACTGGGCGTCCATAACCACTTCGTTGTGCTGCCTAAAATGAAAAAAAAAGAAAAAAAGAATAAAAAGGTGGCGTAACGTGAGCCGCGCCTCTGTGCTACGTCCCTGACACTAACGGCTTCCACCTGAGCTCCCCCGTGCCTGCTGCCACGTCTGCTCGCCACTGGGCGTCCTACCACTGCGTGTGCTGCCCCGGCCGGATCGACGCGTTGATGCTACCTCTGTGCTTCCGCTCTGCCACTGCGGGCTCCGCCTGTGCTCCCCGTGCCTGCTGCCGCTGTGCTGCTGCCACTGGGCGTCCTGCCACCGCGTGTGCTGCCCTGGCGGCAGCCACGTGTCATGCAGCCATGGCACCCTGGACCTGCCTCCAGCCGCCCTGCCTACCCCCTCACCTGAGCCAAGCCTCAGACTGCTGGCGGACTCACGCCAGACCCGCCGCTACCCAGGTCACCCTGGTCACCCATGCCACCCAGCCATGGCACCCTGGACCTGTCTCCAGCCGCCCTGCCTGCCCTCTCACCGCAGTCAAGCCTCAGACTGCTGGCGGAGCCATGCCATGGACCAACCGGGGGGGGGCCGGCGCATCCTGGGGCAGTGGAGCGCTATGGGCCCTTGGGGGTCACCCATGTCACCCAGCCGAGGCACCCTGGACCTGCCTCCAGCCGCCCTGCCTGCCCTCTCACCACAGTCAAGCCTCCACCTGCTCACACCTCTGCTGCCACTGCGGGCTCCGCCTGTACTCCCCCGTGCCTGCTGCCACTGTGCTGCTGCCACTGGGCGTCCTACCACTGCTGTGCTGCCGCAGCTGTATCAACGTTGTGCTGCTGCCTCTTTGCTACCGCTCTGCCGCCCTGGACCTCTGAGCGCTGCACGCATACGTGCCACGCCTCGCCCCCTCGGCGGCCCCTCGAGCCCTCTCCTCTCTCTTGGTTGAGGGCTCCTCGGGCCCACCTCCCCCCAACTACTGACATTACCTCATCCACATTTATCATAACACTGACATTGACGCTCTCATCATGAGCATGCTTCATCCTTGATATTACTGTACCTCACATTGATATTACGCCTCACACTTATTATGCTCATGTAGCCTCGGGCATTTCCTCAAATAAACTGCCCTCTTTTTCCACTCTTGCCTCCTCGTCCTTCCTTGCCGTGCATCGGTCGTAATGCTCGCATTGCGGTTGATGCGAGGCGAGGGAGGACGCTCTCCCTCTCCTCTCTCCTCCAGCTCCACTGCTCACTATTACATAACCCCCCCCCTCTCTCTCTCCCTCCCTTATAACCGCCTCCGGCCTCTCCCCCGGCCACTCGCCCTCCTGCCTCCACACTCTCCGCTCCTCACGCCTCTTTTTCCCCACCCACCATCCCTATACACCAACTCTCCACTATAGGGTTGAGGGCTCCTCGGGCCCACCTCCCGCCAACTACTGACATTACCTCATCCACATTTATCATAACACTGACATTGACGCTCTCATCATGAGCATGCTTCATCCTTGATATTACATGTACCTCACATTGATATTACGCCTCACACTTATTATGCTCATGTAGCCTCGGGCATTTCCTCAAATAAACTGCCCTCTTTTTCCACTCTCGCCTCTTCGTCCTTCCTTGCCGTGCATCAACCCTAAATGTGAAGCATTATTAACGTAGCAGCTATATCGGCGGCGTTATTCATATTGTCCAATCGACGAATGTAAACAAGCACACAGGGGTTCCCCAAAATCTATAAATATCTGAAACGTTAGTTAACTCGGGCGCGCTTTGGTCTCATACATCCCGCGTGACATATTTGGAACCCTGGGGTTAGCTAACCCGGGACCCTCCTTTAACCCTGGTATGGTTAAAAATTGGCTCATACATATGGGCCCAGTTCGACAACACAATATCCATAGCCAGCATTGATATGGCGAGTAACATGAATCAATGCATACAACATGAAACAGCGAATGATACAACACTACAATAAGTAATATGGTTGGTTCAAAATGGATGGCTGAACAACAACAAACACATTCATATAAATGTTAAACCCTTCTATGAATTCAAAGATCAAATTACTGTTGACAGGGACATCGTATTTAGAGGCAGCCAAATAGTTGTGCCACAGTCCTTGCAAAATGAAATGTTAAAGCTCATACATGAAACACACATGGGAATCGTCAAGTGCAAACAGCTGGCAAGAGACCACATGTTCTGGCCGGGAATGAACTCCCAAATAGAAGACAAGGTTAGGGTGCTGCGCAATATGTCAAAAACATAGGAACACACCCCACACTGAACCTCTCATCTCCCACGATATACCCAACAGGCCATTCAACAAAGTAGGGGCGGAAAATAAAGTTTATATCATATTTATTGATTACTTGTCAAAATTCCCCGAAGTATGAGAACTAAAGAAAACAACAAGCAAAGAGTTGATTAATCGATTACGCCCTATGGGTTTGAGCATCGGTTTTCTAATCCACATTACCCAAAAAGCAGTGGCCAGGCCGAGAGGTATGTTCAAACCATAAAGAAATTGAAAATAAAAGTGAACGCAGATAATGTAGATTACAATCTATCGCTGCTAAATTACAGAAACACCCTGATAACAGTCATAGTCGCTTCCCCAGCGTAGTTGTTAATGAGTCACAGACTAAAATCCAAATTACCGACAATGCAGAAAAACTTAAAACCATCTGTGCAGAAAACAAAAACAGTACAGATGGACAAACTACAAGAAAAACAAAAAAAGTACTACGACAAGCGGGCTGGGAAAGTGCTCAACAGTTAAGCGTTGCAGACAATGTTAAATATAAAACACATGTCGGGAAATGGGCAAATGGCGTTATAGCTAAAATAAACGACCCAGGGTCACGCGACTATGAGATAATTAACTACGCAGGGAAAAGGCTGAAACGGAACCGCACACACATATTCCAGATCCCTCACAAAGAACAAGAACAACCGCAATTAGCGCGCACCACTAGCACACCGCACACAGTAATAGCAAGCGACACAAACAAAGCTACCTATGTGACCAGACACGGTCGTAGCACACATAAGCCACAGCGGTTCGGCGCAGCGCTGACCTAAAGGGGCTGTCACATTAGGGTTTTTTGCGGGAGTGTACGGCGGCGTAGGCGTGTTACGTCATATACGTCGGCATACGCCATATATGCTACTCATACGCTACGCATACGCTACTCATACGCCGCCAAGTGACGGCTTATGTGAAGCGTATGAGGCATACGCCGCCATACACTTTCATAAATCCGTCCGTCCAAATTTGTTTGTGCATGCTCAAACAATCTCGACCTATGAGGGCGTATGGCTCATACGCTGCTCATACGCTACTCATACGCCGGCATACGCTCCTCATATGCCGGCGTACGCTCCTTGTACGCTAGGGGTACGCCGGCATAGGTTTCTCATACACTCACCTTGCGTCACCGGTGTACCTCTAGCGTATGTGGCATACGCGTTACCTACGAGAAGCGTATGGGAGCGTATTCAAAGCGTATGCGTAGCGTATGAGTAGCGTATGAGGAGCGTATGCCCGACCTATGGTCTCGGTATATAGGGGCTGTCACATTAGGGTTTTTTGCGGGAGCGTACGGCGGCATAAGCGCGTTACATCATATACATCGGCATACGCCGCCATACACTACGCATACACTACACATATGCTACGCATACGCTACGCATACGCTCCTCATACACTCCTCATACACTCCTCATACGCTCCTCATACGCTCCTCATACGCTCCTAAAAAGACCATACGCTCCTCATACGCTCCTCATACGCTCCTCATACGCGCAAAATGCCAATCATAACTGTCAAAACATCTCACAGTACGCTCGCATACGCTCCTGGTATGCTCCTCATACGCTCCTCATACGCTCCTCATACGCTCCTCATATGCTCAAAAACACCCGAGAGGTCACAAAAGGTCACGATAGGCCGTCACTTGCAGTTTCACCGTAGGTTTTGAATACGCTCCCGCCATACACCATAATGTGACAGCCCCTTAACACAGGCCCAAAATAGATCAGCGCACACATAAACCCAACTAACTCGAGACCGCCCAGTCGGTTGACATGAACATGTGCGCTCTATCGCACCTGAAGTAAACCAACCACATTTCAGACTAGACAAAATATCCAAGCAAAATATCCAAGCACTAAGGCATCACTTAGTACAATACTTGAGATGTTTCAAGATTGACAAGAATATAAAATGTTATAATTCTACTTGCAGTTGATGAACATAGCCATTGGACAAAGCAACAGTCAGATCATAAATGATGTTACTAATATAATCAATTTGATCTGACTTATAATTAAGAAACAAACATCTGACATATTACTACGGTGTTCTTGGTAACACGTATTGCTTATTCCATATTGGGAATACTTATATCAAATTGTAAAAATATACGGATTTTCGGTTTGGATTATATATTGGCAGAGAGCATGATTATTCTTGGGCGAAAGAATAGGTAAGGGATTATGTAATCTAGTGAGCTAGGATGTTCCACTCTATTATGACATGATATAGGCAATGTGAAATATATGTGCATGCATGGTGCCTAGAGATTAATGAAGAGATGTGGTATATCAGAAGAAGTTTAAGGTTGAAGAAATGTTCCTCTATGTATTCATAAAGAATGCAATTGGAGAAAAAGGACATTTTAGTATATATATATATATTTGTAACTGTTTGCAACTATCTGTCACCAGGGTGCCGAATGGCCTAGCACACCAGCCTAATCAACATATACACTGAGGCACCGCCTGCAGCTGGGGATGCATCACCATTACTCAAATGGGGTGGTGCCGCCTCCCAGGCTGTGGGGGGTGTTTTGATTGGCGGGTTGTGGCATGGCCAGTCGCTCTCTCCCCCCGGGCCCCTGACCACACTAGCAGCATAAGATTAATCATTAATGAAAAACAGACCGATGCGCCAGTCACACTGGACATCGGCACTCTTCTCCTGCCTCTCGAATGAGACAGACCTATTCGTGAGCAGGACCCCAGACACTCTGTCTGATGCTTTAGCGGGTCATTCTAGACTGAGCTGTGTGAAACAACCGTCTGGGGGCTCGTGTTCCATATCATGGGGCTGTAGGCACTGATTTGAGAGATTTACTATAGAGACAGGAAGGTTTGAGTCCTTGTGTGGACAAGACAGGAAGGGGTAGGTGGATAGGCATCTGATAAGGTGAGAAGGGAGTTGTTGCCAATAAAGCTACACATCTCACTGTCTATCTGTGCTGTCTTCCCTTTCTTCTTATTATGGTCATGAGTTTATTAAGTCTGGTTGAAATAGAGGCTTCACAGTGATCATGAAGGGAAAGAGTCTGTGGATTGGGGGGGGGGGGGGGGGTGGGGGGGGGGGGGGGGGGGGGGGGGGGGGGGGGGGTTGGCCCATCTGGTGTCCAAAACGTGGTCGGGCATCCAGAAATATCACAAAATGACATATTACCGGTAAAATGTTGTGCGATAATCTTATTGTTGCAATAAATATTGTGTTAGAAACGGAAGATAATTTCATTGCTGATTATGAATATATTAAGCAAATGTTTAATATGAACATACATGTACCGACCATTGTAGTAATATACCATTGTTGTCGAATTACACATTCATATTCCAGCCACTGTATTTCACTGTAATTGAATAAATATAGCACTAAGGTGATTTTAACAACCATAATTAAGAAAAAAAATCACTAAGAAATCACTAAAAAAAAAAGGGAAAAAAAGAAAAAAAAGAAAAAAAAAGAAAAAAAGGGAGATGTAATATATGCAAGTTGCGTGTCGCCGATATGACTGTATGGTCTCGCGGCCTCCGAGTCCAGCGCAAGAGCCCACAACCCTTATGACGTAAGCGAGCCAAAGTGGCGAGGGGTGATCGAGAAATAAACCAGTTGTGAATACTCGCAGTGATAACGTCTTGTTCTTTACAGACCAGACGGGAGGGCATGGGTATGGCAGCGAAATTGAGGATAGAGTGCGTCGGGCGTCTCACATGTGCTGTAGGATTCGTGGAGTTCTTGGTGGGTCTTCGAAGTTGGCAGGTATGCTAGACCATCTAGGACGTCTGCCCGAGCCGCCCATTACATGCGGGAGGTTCCAATAGTGCAGGCGCTTGACTACCACAGTAACTACAAGGGCAAAGACTAGGTGTGGCCTGGCCAGTGTCACAGGGAAATGTGACATGTAGTGGATTAGCCAGAGTCATAGGTGTCTCATGCGGCCTGGTTTCCTCAGTGGGGACAGCACTAAATAAAGTCCCCTATGAGTGCGGGACATCTGTCACAAGTTCGTAACCCGTCCTGGTATATGACCTTAGAATGATGCTAGGAGGTTCAGGCCTTAACAAACAAACAACAACTTGTTCTTTACAAGGGGGGGGGTTGAGAGCGGGCACGGCGACGCCAGGATGCCGGAGAAGCTACTTGATACACTATCGTGGCGGGGTGGGAGTGTGAGTAGGGTAGGCAGGGGTGCCGAGAGCAGGCCATTATGGCTACCGTCAGGGTTATCACAAGTGTTGACATGTGCAGAAACAAGATGGCCTTCACTGTTTTTGTAGTTGTCTGTGTGGTGGTGCTCGGGTGGAGACGTGGTATGGTGATCATGTGTGTGTACTGCCAGTGGAGTCGCTGGCCGAGCCACTCAAAACCCTACCGACCAGATGACTCGCCGTTGGTGTTCGTCGGGGAGTCTGCTGCGCGCTTCTTTTTGAGCGCACATTTTTTGTTATTACACTCATTCTCACGATGGGGGCTTGATCTTCTGTATTTATTTGCGCACCAGGCGCACACATGGCAGTAGCGCTTTGGAAGGGTATCATGCATCTCGGAGTGGCCACAATCTCCTCCCCAGTTCCATTGGTGGCATGGGCGGCCATCCGTCTCAGTCGAAAAGTCTCGTCTACCAGAATCATAGTCATCGGCTCGTTTGTAATAGTCCGTGGTTCTCCGTTTTTTGGTGGCCAGCTGCAACCCGACTGTGCAGGCCTCTAACTGCACATCCTTGATTGCATACAGGTCCCCCCAGCCTTTGGGCAGCTGGCTGTCGTCAATCATCGAAAATACTCGCTCCGACCACATGATGCATGACTCCCACTCCCAATCCAATGCCACGCTTGCTAAATGTTCCTCGTGCTCCCTGATTGGTTCTATCCATGATCGGGACACGCAGGGGTCCTTACACATACAAAATAAGGCAGAAAAATATTTCATACATGTGCTCTCGCCCAACCCTACTTTCCGTTTCCTATACACTGTGTATTACAAAAGTGTTGGGCATCAATGAAAGCCTACCTCACTTGGTCACACATGAGCTGCTTGGGCGTGTAATAACATGAGGATGCTCGGCCGCGTTGAGCACCCCATGCTACTACAAAACTCTTCCCCTTCATTTCACCTGTGATGCAGTCATACTAAACCAATAGTACCAACTCATTAACCAACACTAACCAATACTAAAGAAGAAAGGAAGACAAGTCACACAGATAGACAGTGAGGGTGTTGTGCTTTAATGACACCAATGCCTTCTCACCTACCAGTGACCTATCAACCTAACCCCTTACCTTCTAGCCACACAAGATACCATTACCTTTAGCCTATATAGAGAAAGCAGTGCCTACAGCCCATGGGACAGGAGTCCTATGGCTGTCTACACACTCAATTGGAATAGCTGAAATTAGATAGCATCAGACAGAGTGTCTGGGGTTCCTGCTCAAGAGTAGGTCTGTCTCACTCAAGAGCCAGGAGTAGAGTGATCCCTCTCCAGTGTATCTGGAGAAGTTTCTTGAATAATTAATTAGAATGAGACTTGTGTGGTCAGGATAGGCCAAAGGGGGTCAGGTGACCGGATCTCCCACAGCCAGCCAATCAGACACCCTCCTACAGACTGGTCAGTGCAATGCCCTAATATGGGGAGTTGCCCCACCCAGCCTGCAGGGTGTAGCTCTCAGGAAAGTGGTATGGCGGCTGTGCTTGGCCCGGGGTCCGGTAGGGGCAGGTAGTTGTATACAGTTACAAGTAGATATATGTATATACCAAAAATGTCCTTTTTCTCCAATTGCATTCTTTATGAATACATAGAGGAACATTTCATCAACCTTGAACTGCTTCCTATATAAGAACATCTCTTCATTAACTTTAGGCATCATGCATGAACATATATATCTCACATAGTTTAGATCATGTCATCATGTGAGTGGGGGCACCATTGCTTTTAGACTACATAACCTTCTCCCCACTCAACAGACCAAGAATAATAATTCTCTCTGCCAATATATAATTCTTTACCGAAAATCCGTATATTTTTACAGGCGGTTAAATAGGTGATCGATGGAGCCACGGTGGTCGGAATCACTGCATGTGGTTGACGGTGATCATTTGCGGCTGGTACCTTTGTAGTTTCGGCGGTGCACATTGTCACATTTGTTTACTTGGCAGTGCCTGTCTGATGATCGTGTGCGGTTTCTTGATCGATTCCTGGTGTGGCGGCGGCCACGTGTCGACCACTGTGAAGATCGAGAGCATGATCACCCTCCATGGCACTGGTTGCGCAATGTGGTTCCCACCCTTTCCAACGGTTCTGTCTGCTGCTTCTTGGGGTTTTTCCTAACTCGAGTGCGTCAATGCTTTTTGTAAGAGTTCCGAGGCAATCGGAGAGGGTTTTTTCAATAGCGTTACGGCCCTCTGCACTGGTGCTTGCGATGGGGCTGTCCGTGTCCGTATCAGTGTTCGCACGTGTGTGGTTTTTATCATTTGTGTGATTGAAGTTTAGCCGTGTTCACACGGGCAACTTTAGGCCGAACTAGATAAGGCGAACTAGATGATGCAAACTAGGCGTGAAAGTGTGTTGTGTCCACATGTGCAGTACTTGGGGCGGTTTAAGGCGGAAATCGATATCTGCACATGAGCAAGTCCATACTGACCAGCACCAGTTTCGGTTAGTCGACGTCGCCATGAGAGAGTGTGGGTTCGACCTAGATATGTATGGACTGAATCGTATTGGTTTGGAACGGTCAAAACTTCTGCTGGGCAGTGAAAACTTAAAAATAAATGATGAAACAAATATCTGTGCACAGCTAGCTCTATCATAGACCAAATATATAATATGCGCTTTTGATCGCCCGGAAAGTCAACAAACTGAAGTCTCGACTGCGCATGCGTGTGATGTCCTTAAACTGGCTCATCTAAACCAACATCCTAACAACGCTGAATGCTATGTTGGTTGGTTGTTGGAGTTTTACGTCCTGGTAACATTAGGATGGGATATGTAGTAAGAAATATACATTTGGTCAGCTTTTGGTTCATTGGTTTATCCACTGTGAGATTGATCCCATGGCCTCCGGCCGAGATAGTGAGCACTCTACCATCTAGTCCATCTCTCTTGGGAGAGTTGTTACGAGTGCTTCGTCGCAAATGGACTCACTCACACATTGACCTATTCTCTCGTACAAACACACACCTCCATTCCAAATGGAATGCACCTCTTTTGTTTTTACTGATGAATTTATTGACCCTGCTTATAACGGATAAATGTGTTAACACTTATTTTTACTGCTGGGCAGCACTAATCCAATTTGATTTAACTCTTCTGAGTTTTGTTTTAGTTACTTTATTCAATTCACTGATGTCAGGCTTGATCATTGGGGAAAGACTGACAAAAGAAAGGCTGGTGCGGAATGGATTTAATACATGTATGCATTTTGCATTTACAGTGCGAATAAACCATTAGATGAGGCTAGAAGCAGTGATGATGCCTCTGTGGAATACCTCCAAGGTCTGCCGGTAGGTTATTCATATATAGCATTTAGCGGTATTTATGAACACTAGTAAAATATATGGGATAACTCAACCAACTAGAATGAAAGCCGATCTACATTAGATGTTGCCATTAAGCCAGTGCATTCATGAGCATTGGCCATGATCATAGTTTAAATGTGTCATCCTTGTTAGTTGCGCCATACAGGCACCACACATGCAATATTCAGAATTAATTTAATTTAATTAATGTATTTTGCATATATATTTTACAGAGGAGCAGACAAAAGCGGCAGACTTCAACCCCAGGTAATTTTGAAGCTCATTCAATGTTAGATTTGTTTTTGAATGACTTCAGCTAATAAGGAGCTATATTCACTGTTTGTGGGCTTATTCATTACAACCATGAATAAATAGGTTCTATCTGGGATATCAATGCAATAAAGTTGGATATATACTGAAAAATATATTGCGATCCACAAAAACAAAAAGATTACCACAAGGCCCAACAAGTGACAGGGATACTAAACAACACTATAGAAAGGGTGTTGGAAGGCTGGATAATGGAAAGAAGCACATGATCTTTTAATGTAAACAGTTAAATACAGAAACATAATATCTATCATATCCCGATACATTTAGGATGAATGGTTTATGAAATCATGTAGACAGATTAAAATATACTTTGAGTCGGTTACTGACCGCTTTAATGTGTCCGACCATCGTGTTTGGTTCTTTCTTGAGTTGTTTGTTTTAATATTTCACAAGTTCCTTCGCAGCTTATGTCAAGATACAGAGTAAAGACTATTAAGCCCTAGAACAAGGATCTCCACATATTATTTATAGTTGATTCATACCAAGGCAGTTATAGCTGAGATTTAGACAGGTTTGTCATTCACCGATACTCCGGATAGAGCTGAAGGTCTTACTTAGCCATGTAGTTCCAATCCAATTATATAGAACTAGTAGTAGTAGGTCTAAGCTTCAGCCTGGTTAGGTCTATGCATTAAGGGGAAATCTCTATATCCGACACCTCTATGCCAACATACTCATCGCTTCCTACCCATATATTTGAGTGTTTATAAGAACTGGACTGTATGGCCTCATACCTAGGTTTTGTGAGTTAACCTTTGATGTCATTTCATACAAATTTAACCACTTTTAAATTACATCTGAGGTCATTGTTGCTGTCATATGACAGAAGTCTGATACTTTCATTTGTAGGGATATAAATGCGATTACCAACACCGACAGCTAGAATACTGGTGGATGAGTGGCACACTTTATCATCTAATACTGTGAACATTTTAAGGAACATCTTAGACCCTATTGTAACGACATGAGCATGTATTGTCTTTATCTTGGTTCATTTTGAACATTAAATCCACAGTATATAGTTATGAGTAAGTAACTAGCAGACTCCGTGCTAGAAACTCGGTGGTGGAGGGGAGGCCTGTTGACCCATCGTGAACCAGGCTGGAGTACTCAATCACTAGGGCCCAAGGGCGCAGGTGGGATGGATGTTGGCCGGAGTATGGGCTGGGTGGATGCGCAGGAGGGGATGCTGTGGGTATATGGGTACTGATTGCACTGATTGTGCTGATTAGAAAGAGTCGGAAATACATGGGAATAGCTACTGGTAAATAGGATACAGGGAAGGACGACTCGGTTGGTGTTATCTCGAGTACACACATTGAAGGATACATGAGGTGGAGCTGAGGACATGACCATCCCGAAGGATACATGCAGGGGAGCTAAGAACACAGTAGTCCAAAGGCAAAGTGGTAAACAGAAAGGGGTATATAAGGGGAGTGTAGACCCAGTGAAAGCCAGTTCGACACTGAAGCTCAAATGATGATGGTGTTGTTCATTCCTTGGGGAACTCACTGGGCAACAAGCAGCAGCAGAAGTGGCTATGCAGTAGCATAAGCCAAGCAACAGCATAGGTAGGGTTATGCAGGACC
>JASIRB010004031.1:0-15673 GCA_030323885.1 Branchipolynoe longqiensis
CAGCTTTTGGTAGTAGCAATACAGGGATGGGCATGTTTCATTATGGCAAAAAAAGCAAGTGGGCAATGTAAGAAAAGGTAGTACATACACTAAAGAAGGCAAGACAGGATGTTACAGGTGGAACAAAGAGGGGGGATGTGCAAGAACAGATGAGAATTGTAATTTTGGGCATTGGTGCCTGAAATGCGGCAGCAAAAGTCATAAGGAGAGTAATTGCACAAAGGACTGACAAGTTAGAGAAGTTAAGCAAATGAATGTTAACTGCAGTAACATTAAAGTGTGTTGTAAAGTGAGTGACTGTGGTACGAATAATAATGTGGATAATGTTGTCGGTAGTCTTGCTCATGCTAATATGGGAAAGCATGGTGGTCAGGCGGACAGTAAAATACACTTGGTGTAGCATAATATGACTAGTGAATTACATGCTACCCATGTACCCATTGCCCCGCAAGCGGGGGTTGGAATTAAAAGTGTTACAGGTGCCTCGCCAAGAAAGCGATTAGCAGTGAATAGTCAGCCGAGTGAAGGGTCATGCGTTGTGTTAGGGCAAGTGGGAAATGACATTCAGGTAAAACCTAATGCTAGAGGCCAAGTTAACAGTGGAAGGTCAAGTGGTACTTGTGTCTCAGAAAATATTGCTGTCAATTGTATGCGCGAGCAGATGGTCACAGTGGGAAGGTGAGGCGCGCTGAGCGTCTAGATACTTCGGTAGTTAAAGAGGCGGAAGTTGAGAGCCAGGCGAGCAGGATATGGCATAATTGGATTAGTGTAGAGGAAGCTAGTAAAGATGATAATTTTTATGTTGAAACAATAAGAGAGGAATATTGTTGTTGGGATTTTCATATCAGAGAGGTGCCGCAAGGAAATCCAACGGTAATTACAGTAGCTATTGACTGTATAAATGGTGCATGTAACTGTATTCATGTGATAGCCGGTAACCGTATGCAATTATAACCATGTCGGTTTAAACCTGAATTGTTTCTTCGAGGAGACTCTGACCCAGATTGGTATTATATATTATGGGGAGTAGTTTTCGGGTTTCATGTCACGAATACAGATTGTACAGTACAATACAATACTACTTTCAAGAGAGTTCGTAATAAATTATATAGGGACATGATAACCCAGAAATTATTGATAGAATTAGACCAGAATATGATTTCTCATAGTAGTCAAACCCCCCCAGTGCGTGCATAATATTTTTTGCATACCGAAGGAAGGGGGGGGGGGGGGGAGGGATAGTGGACTGCAGCAGGCCTAAAGATAAATCTATAAATAAGTATACGGATGGAATAGCTCTAAAATTTAATTATAAAAGTGTGGATGACGTGGTTGATAAAATGAATTATGGAGATTATCTTCCTACAGTAGACCTAAAAGACGCATATCGAGCTATCCCAATACATCCAGCAGACAGGCCCAGGCAAGGTTTAGTGTGGGATTTTGAGGATGATCGGGAGCTTGGGCCAGAGTACATGTTAGACAACAGACTGTGCATGGGGTTGTCGTCTAGTCCGTTCGTGTTTTCCAAAATGTCGGACTTCGTTGTTAGGTGTGCAAATAGAGAGGGGCTGGACAGAGTAGTAAATTACTTAGATGATTTTTGTTTGGTAGCCCCGACACATGAAAGTGCTGTTCAGCAACAAAATAAATTGATTGGTCTGTTACGTCGTCTAGGTTTTTATATAAGTTATAAGAAAGTAATTAGTCCCAATACAAAAATACGGTTTTTAGGGATATTAATTGACTCCATACGTTTGGAACTAACACTCCCTAGTGACAAATTAGCTAAATTACGGAATGTCCTTTTGGAATTTAAAGGGAAGAAGAAAGCGACAAGAAAAGAACTAGAAAAGCTAGGCGGACTGTTAGCCCACTGCGCAAAAGTAGTGCGTGGTGGGCGAACATTCTCTCGAAGAATATATGATATGATGGGCTCGGTAGCACGGCCACACAATAAAGTGAGATTAAATACTGGTTTTAGGGAGGATGTGCAATGGTGGATCCTCTTTGCAGACAAATTTAATGGTAAAGCATTAATGTTAGGGAAATTTGCTTCAGTAAAGTCTACTTATAGTGACTCCAGTGGGGTTATGGTGCGCTGCATGAGAATGATTGGCTAGTTGGTTGCTTCAATGAAAAGACAGGAGAACAACTTAAAAAAGAGGTAGGCCACCATTATGACCAGCCAGATGATAAGTTAAAATCAGCTCACATTAATGTGCAAGAGATGGGGGCGGTTTATGCAGCAGTAAAACGATGGAGTTCAAGGTGGCACGGGTCCTCGATAGTAATGGTAACAGATAGTGCAACTGTTGAAGCAGCCTTAGCCACAGGTAGATCAAGATGTAAAGGGATTATGCATTATGTGAGGCGTATTTTTTGGTTATCTATAAAATATAATTTTGTCTTTACGGCAGTCCACATTAGCAGTGAGGCGAATGTTATATCCGATGCATTAAGTAGGCTGGAGGATGAGCATATGCAGGAAATCATATACTGCGCGGACCATGGAAAGCATTTGTGTTGTATTGGTTTATTTGAACACCCCTTCTCTTTACGAAAGTCGAAAAATTAAAAGCAGAGCAGAGGGAGTTTCAGATGAATTGCTACGCGCCAAACTCAAAGACGACGAGAGCGGTTCAAATTAGTAAATATTTGTGCTTTATAGAGGAGTTTTCTGAAACTCACTCACCTATTCTATGTGATGCTAGGCAGGTTGCCTTGTATGCTACATGGTTAGCAAGGACTTTAAAATACTCGTCAATTATTAATTACATAAGTGGTCTGAACTACTTTCTAAAAGAGCAGGGTTCGGTGCAAATAGATTACTCAGACTTTGTTCTCTCCTCTACTCTTCGGGGCATTCGGAGAGATCTGGGTGATGTTCCTAAACAAGCAATGCCATTGCTTCCTAATATGCTAAGGTGTATTTTCTCGTTATTGTCGGATAGCACGGGACATATTGCATGGCGGGCAGCGGTGTTGTGTAGCTTTAGAGGGCTATTAAGGAAGTCGAACGTTACGTTAGTAGTATAGAGAGGACCGATATGGGTCCATATTACGTAATCGTCCCGCGTCAGAGGACCGACGCGGTACAATGACCTTAGATGACCCATTGCATGTTTGCACCGCGGGACAATGGGCATCAGTGACCTTAGATGACCCATTGCATGCTTGCATCCTTTTTGACTGGAATGATGACGTCACTGTTCAGTTGTTTGTTCAGGTTGAAGTCATTTGACCTTTTTGACTGGAATGATGACGTCACTGTTCAGGTTCTACCCATTGCATGTTTGCTGGATTTTAGGTTGAACTCATTTGACCTTTTTGACTGGAATGATGACGTCACTGTTCTACCTTGCAGGACGACCATCGGTTTTTGATTGAACTCATTTGACCTTCGCTTGCAGGATGGACAGATGTTTTTGGTTGAACTCATTTGACCTTTTTTGACTGAATTGATGACGTCATGTTTCTGGTTGCAGGATGGTTATATGTTTTGTTGTTGTTTTTTGTTGTTGTTTTTTTTATAGTGATTTTACTTTTGTTTAACTGGAATGATGACGTCACCATTACAGTCATAATGCCCATTAGGAGATGTTATACAATCTATTTTGCACGACACTGATCACACATTGATGGAGGATTTAACAAGATATATGAATATACAAAGTATTCGTATTCCTTTGAATGAATATCATATTCATGACTTCATTGCTGTCTGAAAGGAAAACAGATTTCATTCTCTACCTAAACAACTCCTTCCCCTGCTTACCGCATTGCAGGATTTTGAACAATTGATAAAGAATCACGATATTGAATATATCATTTTATATCATTCTTCTTCTCCTTCTTCTTCACATATTCAATCTCTCCCCCCAGGAGATCAATTAGATGTGAATAGAGCATGCATTCATATTATAGTTCATTGTAGCGGGATTGGAGTTTTTGATAGAACTAGTGGTGAATATTTTCCACAACTCACAGACACTTTTCAATATAATAATCTAATTTCTTGCGCTCTTAACTATGCACATAGATACTTTTCCTGTATTTTACTACCAAATAAAGTTTCATTTTTTAAGGAGATTTCATTTGCCTTTAACCAGGCTCGACTACTTTCATATGGAATGCATTGGAAGTGGCCATTTTTTGGATGGAAGAGTATGATGATTGATGAAAATGAGTTGACATTCCCCCACTCCCTTTCTCCCCCCTTCCACCTCCCCCTCCCACCTACCCACTCATCTCCACCCCTTCCCACCCAAAAGAACTCCCACCCCATTTGATTTGAATACTCCTCATTTCCATATCACCGAATTTGACGCTGCATATAAAACCTGCTGAGCTCCAGCCTACTCTCATCAGTTCACCTTTCACCATGTTCATGCAGAAGGGCATTCTGAAGCGTCCGAGATCGAATCCGATAACAATTCCATCATCATCAGTCGCATCGTCAGCAGTGGATATGTCACTTGAACTAACGAGAGCTATCAATCTCAAGAGAACGAGTATGTATTCCTCCTCAGATAGTGAGGGGATGGAAGAAGAGGAGGGGGAGTTAACAATTATCGTTCCCTCCCCCTCTCCCTCTATACTTGAGGATGGAGTCGAGACCTTCAAGAGTCGGAAAATTGAGTTGAAGAAGAAGAAGAAGAATGAGGAGGAGGAGGAGGAGGAGGGGGAAAATTGGCTGAGGTGTAAGAAGCGTCGCAAGATCGCTTCATTCTTAGTTATTCCCCCGGGAATTGATATTTCGCATTTTGATGCCGCCAGCCTACCGCTGGGGAATCAAGTTTTTGTGGAGCGCATTAGAGGAGCAGGAGCAAAACTTGGTATAAAGATCGCCCTATGGACTCGGTCTGGAGGAGATGACTTTGCTGGGGATGTCAGTAGCAAGCGGTATGACATCCAGGGAAGTGCAACGCCGTCAGCAGAAACAGTTAATCCTGATGGAAGGACTCTGCTGACGAGCAGCAATCGTTATTTTATGGACTTTGATGAAAACACCATCGCCATCCTGCTCGAGAGCATAGATGACATGCTTCAGGCCCTCAAAACAGCTAAAACAGACCGGCGTTTTGGGGGTTTCCATGTTAACTTTGGACGTGGGGTATTTGGTGTGGTTGAACGCGACAGTTCCCGCATCGATTTTCGTAAATGGTTTGTTTTAAGTTCAGAAAAGCTGAAGCCGGTGGAGAAAAGGGCGCTAACACCCTGCAAGCAGGGCTTGTATTTGAATGTCGCACAACTGGAAAAGTTAAACAAGTTCCTGAAGGAACAGCTCCACTCATTCCTCTTTCCTCATGGAGACTTTGAGGTAAAGTGTGATGTTCCATCCCACAAACCCCATCAGTGCGATATCTGTACTCGAGTTGCACTATTGCCTATGGAGCTTCAGTTATCACAGTTGATGACTAAGGCTAAACTTGTCTGAGGAAGAGGAAGAAGAAGGAAGAGGAATTAAATTACTAATACTACTACTACTACTTCTTTTACTGTTAGCATATTATATATGGGTCACTCTCCTGAAAACTGGCCAGAAGTGTCACATGGAGAGTTAAAATTTAATATTTGAATTTTTTACATTTTTTGGTTGCATATGAAAGCTGGAATTCTCCCCTTTACAGCTATGTAAAATATAAATTGATGAGATAAAAAATAAAGGTGTAGTCCATGAATAAGATATCTCTTATGGCAGTATAACATGTGTGTCACACGTGTAACACATGTTTAGGACACCACACAGTCTGCTTAATAAATATCTAATCAGAATTAAATAATATCATACTTAGAAGCATATTAATCATGGCATAATATACAGAAATATCTAGTGCTTATATTGATAACAAAAAGTAATTCCCAGCCATGCTTTATTCACTGAATAATTAGTGTACAATATTTGTGTGGCATCCAGACACCACGGTTACACGTGTGACGGAAATTTGTAATGTTATTTCTGTTTTCTGAAGACATTAAATTTTTTTTTTTTAAATTTAAGCATGCATACATGTTAATAAATACTTCCTCTTTGATTTGGGAACTGTTTTGTTTGATATATCAATGCAATACAGTATGTTAATAAGGATTCAACGACGTCCCATATGTCATGTTACAAATGGCTGACTGTAAAATGGGGTTTTTTGGTACAAAAACAGTTCATAACTAAAAAGACCAAAGTTGCACACAGTTTTATTTTATTTCCCTTATTTCTTTCATCAAATCTGAACATGAATATGAAAAGTATAAGGGAAAAAATGAGTAGGAAGGTTTTTATTGATGTTTTAAAATCCCATCTCATGCTGACCAGTTTCCAGGAGAGTGACCCATATATATATATATATATATAAATATATATATATATATATATATACATATATATATATCAAAAATGTTCATACCATCAATCGCTATCTTTGTTTAATAAAATCAAAACAAAACAAATAAACACCTTCTCTTGGTTATGATCATTTATTTTCATATCGACTGAATATAAATATATTCATACTCTCTCTCAATAGCTCTCCATTTAACAATAATAATAATATTAATAAAATGATGCTGTTGAATATAATAATAGTAATAATAATAATAATAATAAAAATGATAATACTAATAATAATATTCATGACTTTTATTTCACATTTTTATACATGAAGATGTTGTTGAATAGAATAATAATATTCAAGGCTTCTATTCAACATTTTAGACAACATTTCACTTTGAAGCATTTCTTTCATTTTGCCCAAACCATACCATATTGAGTTAAAAGATGATGCTACCCCAGTTATTTCTGCTCCATGTAAATATCCCATTCAGCTGAGACAGGAAATTTGTGACAAAATTGAAGAGATGGTGAAACTTGGTGTTGTAGAAAAATGTTCTGATAAAACTGCTTGCGATTGGGTCAGCTCCTTAGCATTTTCCCGTAAAGCATCTGGAGAGCTTAGATCCTAAAAATCTCAACCAAGCAATTAGGCTACACTAGAGGAGATCAGTCACAACTTCTCTGGCTCAACTGTGTTTTCTAAACTTGATGCTAAGCATGGGTATTGGAGCATTGTTTTAGATGATGAAAGCAGCATGTTATGCACATTCAACAGCCCTGCTGGTAAATACAGATTCCGTCGTTTACCATTTGGCTTGTGTGTTTCTCAAGACATCTTTCAGAAATACATGGATGAGATCATTGAGAAAGCAGGTGTCGGTGTGGATGGCATTGCTGATGACATCGTTGTACATGGTAAAGATGAGTCGAAACATGATGAAGCTCTACTACGGTTAATGAAGGTAGCCAAAGAGTATGGTCTAGTATTTCGCTTTGAAAAGTGTGAAATCAAAAAGAAGATGATTGAATTCTATGGTCTGATCTGGTCCAAGGATGGTATGAAGCCTGATGTAAAGAAATGTGATGACATTCGAAACCGTCCTGCTCCCCAGAATAGGCAGGAGCTCCAAAGCTTTCTTGGTCTCATACAGTATTTAGGGCCCTTCATACCACACTTGTCGACCAAGACCAGTGTATTACGCTTATTGTTGAAATCAGATGCTGATTGGAGTTGGGATGTAGAACATAATGCTGCTTTTGAGTCACTAAAACAGGCTATTCATGAAGGCATGCAGTTGCAATATTTTGATCCTAACCTAGCATTTGAACTAGAGGTTGATGCGTCTATCCTTGGATTAGGTGCTGCTCTCATTCAGAATGGGAAGCCTGTTGCATTCGCTTCCAAATCACTTACTCCAGCTGAGACTAGGTATGCAAACATAGAGAGAGAGAGTTGCTAGCTGTTGTATATGGACTAGAAAAGTTCCATACGTATATTTTTGGTCACTCGCTGATTGTTTTTAGTGATCATAAGCCACTAGAAAACATTAAGCTGAAGCAGCTAAGCCAAGTTATTCGGAGCTACTGGTCTATGAGAGACTATATGTCTGTTGAAGATGGGCTTGTATATGCCGGAAATAGACTTGTTATTCCAGAGTCTTTCCGCAAGGAATATCTCGAACGCATTCATGCCAGTCACCAAGGTATCACCAAGTCCCAGTTACGAGCAAAGGAATGTCTATACTGGCCAAACATGTCATCTGACATAGAGACACTAGTAAGTGATTGTGTAATATGTCTACAAAATTCAAAGAGTACCCAAAAGGAGCCTATGCAGCCACATGACCTTCCCTCCCAACCATGGGAAGTACTGTCCAGTGACTTGTTTGAGCTGCATGGCCATACATATATTGTATTGGTTGATCATTTCAGTAAAATGCCCTTTGTACGTGGTCTTCATTCATTGACCAGTCTTGAAGTTATCAAATTTTTCAAGGACATGTTTGCCATTCATGGTGTACCAAAACGACTGTACACTGACAATGGTCCACAATATGATGCGGCATTGTTCAGAAAATTTGCCATGGTATGGGAGTTTGAACATATTACAAGCAGCCCACGATACTCGCAGAGTAATGGTGTGATTGAGAGAACAGTTGGTATTGTTAAAGCGGTCCTGAAGAAAGCCAAGCAGTCTGGGACAGATCCCCAGATGGCGCTTCTGTGCCTCAGAAGTACTCCCTGCCAAGGATGAAATTCGACAGTCAGTTAGTGATCATCATAATTGGTTGAGTGACAATGCAAAAAGGTCATCACAGTATTATGACCAAAATGCAGGTCCTGAGTTGCCAGGATTACTCCCTGGTATGAAAGTACTGATGCAGCAACCAGGCAAATCTTCATGGGTTCCTGGAACTGTAAAATCAGTGTGTAAGGAGCCTCGATCATACATGATCAAATCGCCTAATGGAAATGTATTACGGCGTAACCGTCGTTTCTTGAAAGAGCTTAGTGCAGAGGCTAGTAAGAAACTTGGATTTAGCCGAGAATCAACTGACCTAGAGAGCCCTTGTTCTGAAGCTGAACCGCTTCCACAAACCCAATGTTCTGAGAATGAGCAGTCTGTGCCCACAAAACCACCCACTGAAAAGCATGTGAGGTTTAGTGAACGCGCAAACCTCACAGTCATTCGAAGTGACCAACTGGTCAAAGAGGTATTTAGTCGTAGACAGTCTGAAAGAACAACTAAAAAAACATCAAGACTAATTGAACATTGCGGACTCATGGTTAATTTTGGTTCTTAGACTTAGTCAGTAGTATGACTGAGCATTAGACTTATTATGTTGTCAGTCACAACTTTTATATACATTCAAAGTTAATCACAGTATTAGTCAACTGCAAGAGAAACTATTATCAGAATATATAACTTGTACACATCAACATGATTATTGTAACACAGGAAGATTGCTGCTTTTCATTTATAAGAAAAGGGATGTTGTATACCTATTCCATTATGTACTATCATGAATCCATACTTTGATGTACACTGGCAGGCATGGGCACCAGGAGGTACAAGATGGCTGAAGAATAAACACTACACAGTGTCCCTCACAATCCAACATAACTCAACTTAACAATATAACACTTGTTATGGATGCCTAATAAAGCCCCCTATATGATCGAATATATAATGTGACCAAAATGAATCCTGGCATGAATTGGCATACAACTTATTAACATATATCATGAAAAAGAGTGAAAAATGTGACTTCTTTAAAAAGAAATCTATAATTTGTTAACAGATAATAATAACCAAATATGAATAATCATATATTGCCGGATGCAGAATGTTATTAGCAACATTTTAAGCCATTTTGCATGTTGATAGGTCATTCTGGTGAGAAGTTATGCAAGTTTTCTTGATTCTCTCCATTTTGTACCTTAGTATAGATAAGCTTGGCATGTGGCTCCATCGCCACACCATGCTTCATTGCATACGTGCTTGATGTTCTCTTGTCATTACTAATGATTGTTATAACTAATGAAGAGGCATCAGGGTTTGTTTCTTTCTGAAGTGTGGGAACGCGTGTGAATACCCTCTTCATGATACTGGCTGTAATTCGGCCTTCATGTTGCTTCATCCAATCACTGCCTGATGATTGGTCATGTGTCATTTCCTCCAGAATAATACACTTCTCGTCATTGAGCTGCAATGCAGAAACAAGTGTCTGCAGTTGTTCCTCCTCTGAGCCCACTGATAGGTCCATCTGTTCTACAAATTCTCTCAGTGTTGGAGGAGAAACAGTTTGAGGCTTTCTAGGGTTCTTTTTAGCATCAACAAGTTGAACGAATCTACAGTGGGCATTTCATTTTGTGCGATGTTTGCCATATCGGCCACAACAATGTCATTCTGGCTAGTGTAATCCTCATGGTGTTTAGACATGGGCGAGAATACGGTCGCTAGTTGTCGGACTGATGTCTGGTGATCGTCATCAAAATCTGTAGAATACAATGTATATACATATCATTATATATATATAGAGAGAGAGACAGAGAGAGAGAGAGAGAGTAGATTATACAAAAAGTATTTAAATACCAAATACGATAGTATTTGACTCCATGATTGATGTCATGGCTTAGTGTATATTAATTTTAAGTTAATGTGAATTTTTTATCTGCAAATGAAACTAAAACTTTAGAAATATTTAAAAATAAAATCTAAATTAACAGCACTTCCTTATCAATTACAGCTGATTTATAATGTCTAAATTTATACTGAAAGAGAGGGCGCCCCCGTCTCCGGTTCAAGGATACCATCAAGAGAAACCTGAAGCTGAGAGACATTAAGACCGACTCATGGACGCAACTCTCACAGCAGAGAGCTAAATGGAGAGCGGCAGTCAAGTAATGAAAGCAGTCTTTGTCGCATCATGACCGACAGAATGATGATGATGAAATATGTTTCCCATATTTCAAGCATTTTGTTCTAGGTCTACATTTTCATATGAGTCAAATTATGTTTTTCATCTTGTCACCTTGATGGAAGTAATGATCTTTCTTCCATTTATAGTCAGAGTCTGATGGGTTGCCCCTTGGTAACCTTGTTGTTCGTAGGCACATTCCATTTGCAAAGCTCAGAAGTAGAACTGGTCATGCCAGTGCGTACGGCATATTCCACTTGGAAGAGTAAGCCTGCCACGTGGTTACAGCTTCCATGTAGACTGAAATAGAATAATGATCAAAGATGTGTAAGCATTGATCATCTACAATATTCTTTTCCAGTTCATATACATGTAACTTTATTTTCTAGCAAAATTATATAAAGTGGATATGTAATATTCATGCTCACCCTACAGGACACGTGCAGTATGCACTATGTATGCGTCCACCAGGAGAGTTTGGTGTGTCCTTCTCCATGGCAGCCCACACCTGATAATCTGGTAGTGTGGCCCTCATTGTTGGAGCAACTCTGACACTCAGGAAACTTATAGGAACACCATTTCCAATTGGGTGGATATGTACATTTTTCAGGTGACGGGATTTAAAGTACCTACAAGGATATTGAATTAAAAGAATTTTGAGACAAGATAAAATAATAAATAATATCCTGCATTAAATAAAGCATACAAGCATAGGGGGTATCTCACATTATGTTTTGACCATGTTGACAAAATTATTGCTATGGATATATTGACCTGTACAGATTGGAGCCAACATCAACAGAAACAGGCAGACTAGCAGCCGTTTAGGCAGACCAAATTAATTTGGCACATATTCAAGCATTTGAGATAACATGGCTTGATGAGATAATATTGAGAATATTAGAATATATTTATAATCTTTATACAAAAGAGCTTCACCTAAAAGCCTTCCCCAGTTTGTATTCATTGATCAGCTTGTGGTAGAGGGAATCAGTTGTTGTTTCTCTGAGATAGTCTGCAATATCTATAATTGTCAGATTGGGCCATGTTAACATACAACATAATATAGGTTAGGATCAGAATATTATTATTTTATTGATGTACAAGATAAAATATAGAACTTTCAACTTGGCATAAATTTGTTCACCTCAATTTTGCCTTGTAATCAGCCAAATTAGACCGTAGTTTGTGTTCAGCTGTTGCATCAACAATGGTATGCTCCTCCCATGCAACATATGCTCTGAAAAGAAGATATAGTTACCATACATGTTTGAATTATTTGTATTTGGTCAAAGATACTAGCTAACAAGTATTATAAACCAACCTACACCAGATCTCAACCATCACCACAAGAATCACTGTTAATTCAGGACAGGAGGCGGACTACATAGTATGGTAATTTATTCAAGAACAGGCAATGTCATAGTCAAGTAATGTAATCAGAGGTGAGTAGATCAATGTTAAGTTGGTAGGTATAAGGCAATGTAGTGTAATGGAGAAAGTAGTGAATGTTCAAAGTCAATGTCATATCGCGGTAAAGTCATTATCGTTAGTTAGAGTCTTAGGTGACCCGGGCCTCAACCTTATGGAGAGTTGGGTGGGTGGGACGGTGAGAGTAGGTCTTGTCGGTGTGGTTGCAGGAGGAGAAGTGGTCGAGGTGATGGTGAGGCAGAAGGAGGAAGGGGGGGGGGGTACCAGCGGCGGGACCTGCGGCGGTACCAGCGGCGGGACCAGCGGGGAAGGAGGTTGTGGTGGCGGCACCTGGAGGGAGTGGGGTGAGTTAGGGGAAGGGAGGTGGTGGCACCATCTAGGTGGGTGAGGGTGTGGGGGAGTGGGTGAGTGCGGAGGAGGGGCGGTAGGGGCGGGGAGGAGGTGTGCGGGGGTGGGTGAGGAGTAGGAGGGGCGGTAGGGCCGGGGGAGGGTGGTCGTCCGCCTCCCCCGAATTACCCATATTGCCACAGCAATATGGACAATTCAGGACAGGAGGCGGACTACATAGTATTTTAATTTATTCAAGAACAGGCAATGTCATAGTCAAGTAATGTAATCAGAGGTGAGTAGATAAATGTTAAGTTGGTAGGTATAAGGCAATGTAGTGTAATGGAGAAAGTAGTGAATGTTCAAAGTCAATGTCATATCGCGGTAAAGTCATTATCGTTAGTTAGAGTCTTAGGTGACCCGGGCCTCAACCAAGTAGTGTTGAGAGTGCCCGGGTCGCGTCCGTGAAGGCCTGCTGGGGCACGTATGAATGCACCGTGGACGACCGCCAGTGGCCGAGGTCGGTGACGTCCTTCAGGGGTGTTCCGGCAGCGGCACATGCCTGTGCGGCACCCCGACGGAGGCTGTGGAGGGTATACCCGGACGGGTTGGGGCACCCCGAGTGGTGTAATGCGGCTTGTAGGGCCGTAGTGAGGGTCTTGACCGTCAATGGGGACCCATCCGGCGTCAATAACGCAGGGTCGAGTGGCCCGGGCGAAGTGGCGGTCGAATACTGCCTCCAGGCACGTACGGGGCAGCAGATGGAGGTCGGGATCTGAGGGATCGTTATTGAGTAGTGGTCCAAGCGTCCTCTGGAGGTCTTGGTGGAGCGGACGACGACGGTGAGGTGGGTCCGGTGGCGGGTGACATCTTGGTAGGTGAGGGTGTGTCCCGGGTCGTCGGGGCGCCCCGTGACTAGGAGGTTCCCTTGTCGGATGAGTGAGAAATACCCGAGGAGGATGGCCACTGTGAGGACCTTGGCATTGTTCCCAGCCCGACGGAGGAAGGTGGTGACGGCTTGGAGGTCAGTAGGGGTGAGGGGAGGGGCCTGTCGGGGCAGGTGGTCGGACTCCCGGGTGATCCCTCGTTTGATGATTGTGATGAGGTATGAGTGGAAGCCTCTTGTTCGGCCGTCCTTAAGCCTGACCCACGTCCGCATGGCACTGAGATGGTTCATCACGGTGCGGAGTGACGCGGATATGGAGGCGAGGTAGGATGCTAAGTTGAGCTGAGTCGGGCGGGTAGGGTCGTAGTCTCTGTCAAGGGCGTGTCTCATGTATGTTGTTATTTGGCGTTTTTTGTTTCTCCTGGTGCCGTTCGTGAGGCCGGCTCTGAAGAGGTGGGCGACTCGGTGCTGTTCTTCCTGGTTGCCTGGGGAGAGAGAGGCAAATAGTTATCTCTACCCAGGCTATTCGTCTGAGTCGAGTATGGAGGTGCTGTGGACGACGTGCACCCGGAGGAGGTCCATGTCGTCCATGAATCGGTCCGCCTTTCGCCTGGCCGCCCGGTCGAAGGGAGCCCTGCTGAGGGCGTTGGCGAATGCGATCTCAGTGCTGGGCTTGTGGACGACGCGGACCTCGCAGGAGTTGAGTGCCGCAAATCTGCACACTGCTCGGGCGCAGGCGCAGAGGGTGGGATCTCTGCCGGCACCGGCCTCAAGTACGACCTGTGAGGCCTGATTGTTGGTGTTGACGACGACGACATAGTCCTGGGGGTTGGGTGGAGTGAGGGCGTGTAGTGCGACAACGAGGTTTATCGTCTCAAGCTGTGCGATATTGTGGTCATCACCGAGGTAGTCGGGCTGGTACTCTTCTGTGATGTACCCTCCTGGGGAGTGTGCTCCTCCGGCGAGGAGGGATGAGTCGCACTCGATCACCCAGTCGTGTTTGGGTGTTGGGCGGAGGAGGACGATGCCGTTCGAGAGGTGGGCGTACGACTTAAACCACTCGATGTCGAGGGTCATCTTGTATGTGATGGTGTGTTTGCCGCTGTAAGGTGCGGCTCTGAGTGCCGCTAGGATACGGTTCATGTACCTCCTCGACGGGCGGACGCACTTTGCGATGCATTGTAGTCGTCCGACGAGTCGCTGGAGGTCTTTCCTGGAGGCTTTTGATCCGTGGTCCGGGTGGCACACTCGGTGACGACCTCGTCGAGTTTGGTTGGCGGTATGCGTACGGTCATGTCGGTGGTGTCGACCTCGAATCCGAGCCATTCCGTCTTTTGGGAGGATGGGACGCACTTATGCATGGAGAGGTCGAGCCCTAGGTCAGCGGCGAGCTGGACGGCGTCGACATATGCCTCGACTGCCTGGTACTCTGTTTGTGCCGCCCCGATGACGTCGTCCAGATAGCATAGGACGAAATGGCCTTTTTTGCGGAGTAGGTACGTCACGGGTGGTCCGTGCGCAGGCCATGGACGACGTGCGGCACCCAAATGGAGGGGCGATATCGAACTAGAGTTTGTCATTTAGTGTGACTCCGAGGAGGGGACCGAAAGGGGCAGGTGCGGAGTTGGCGGTAGGCGCGGGCAAGGTCGATCGTCCATATCCTAGCTCCTTGGCCGATCCGGGTGACCTCCTCAGTAAGGTAGGTTATGTTCGGGAGGGTGTAGGTGACGGGGCGGCCTTGATAGTGGCCTTTCCGTATGCCTGAATTTACGCTTGCTCCCCTGGGGAAGCTAAGGTCGACGATGACCCGGCGCTCGGTGGTGTTCTTCTTTGCCCGGGTCATCATCGGGCTGGTCTGCACCCAAGGGAGGAAGGGCAGTTGGCTGAATGGCCCGAGGAGGGCCCCTCGTGATGTTTCTTCGTGTATGTATTTTTCAATCCATTGGAGATTGTGGGGGTCCTCGCGGTGGTTCGCCCTCGACGGTACTGGGGCCGTGTCGGCAGTGTAGTCGACTGGCCAGCCGTATTCAAGAAAGTCGAGGAGCTCGGTGTCATGGTAGTCTGTGAGCAAGTCGCTCCATCGGTCGATCCTGAGGACCGTGGGGACCGGGATGCGTGCGACGACGTGGTTTGGGAGTGCCGTTTCCCTGACCTGGTTGTAGATGTTTTGGTATACCTGGTTGGCCCAGGCCGCTGGTACCGATACTGGCCAGATCCTGTCGAGTGTGATTTTGTACGACAGTGGGGTGTGGGTAGGTATGCAGGTATTGCAGGTGA